>JAOEHT020171797.1:0-11612 GCA_025448195.2 Parazoanthus atlanticus
GGGGGGGGGAGGTTCGAACAGGGGGCAGGGATTTGATAACTTACCTTTTCGTCAGAGTAACATAACTATGTGGTTTAATCAAAAAGGCTTGATGTGGTACATTTTTCACCGTAAGGTTGGATCATTTATATAGAAAAGTTGGCTAACTCGAGAGAAGCATTGTACAACTGTATCAACTGTGTGTTTACTGGCGGTGATTATCGAAACAAAGTTGATTATTTATTCATCGTTGTACAATGTGTACCTTTTCTTATCCTGGCTTGCCTGATCCGTGGCATTCCAACCAACATGTACCTCTTGTTACTGATGAACCCTTCTTCGTCCGTGAAATTCATTCCGTTGTACCACGTTGTATCGTACAGACCAGGAAGAAGGATTGTCTCCGTCCAATTCCAAAATGTGCGTGCATTTTTTACCTGTCACGAGTATGCAAGGCAACTGCTATTAGGAAATCGTTACAAAAGTAGACATTATGGTTAGAGATAAGAGTGTGATTACGATGGATAAACAGAGCCGATTTTTTACTTATATCCATTTTTTTTCTGAAGTTAGGAATACTTTAAGCCTTCAACACACCACATCTTTTTTATCATATGATAACACTCGACATGTTGCTCTTCAAACAACCATGCCAAGATAGGTCAAGAATTTTACCCGAGAGAACATCCAATTGTTCCATAGGAACAATAGGACGATGACATAAAGTGATAGGTTGTTTTCTTCTGGAACAGCTATTTTCCCGGATTGAAAAATCCAAAAGCTTATTTTGGTGAATGCAAGAGTTACGGCTAGAAAACAATTGCAATCACAAAGATTCGAAAGCACATTTGCGAAACATACATTGGAAACATGAATAATCTTTAATAAGATATTTATATCGAGTTTTGGTGGAGTCGCAATCCCATGTATATTAGTGCGATTTAGCACCACGTATACCAGGAACGGCAAACGGCAGGAACGATCTTGCGACTAAATTTTCTGTTGGTCTAGACTGCAGAGCAGTCCATATTTTCTCTGAAACGTCTTATAGAGAATGTTATGCAGTCTTAGCAAGCGTTACTGCATATGATTGTCTTTCTCATTTCCATTTCTGCCGTTTGACTTATACGTGGTGCTAAATATCTCTAATGTGTCAAACTATGGACGCAGAAGTCTTGTCTTTTTGTTTCAAAAGCTATTACGCTTAGTGTATCAACTTATTGGGAAGTCTTCATGTTCGCACTTTAATGTTACTTTGATGAAATGTCCGTGGAGTTTACGTAGCTTTTGCTATTTGAAGGACATTTAAATGTTGGGCACATAGTTCAGGAGGCTTTCGTATTAACCTTTTACATAATTTTTGTATGCTGTTTGCATGATTTATACTTGGGGAGAGCATATCTTGTCATTTAGCTTCAAAATGTACATGATATTTCAATTGAAGAATTTGCTAAATATATTTTATATAATTTCACAAGTAAACTATTTACAGGAATTCAAACTTTCGGTGTCAATGTAACATGAAAATAACAAGAAAATAACATGCATAAACATGAAACATTTTTATTTTTCTTAAAGATTATCGATTTACTCTACATTTTCTGATATTTCCAGTGTAATTAGATAACAGTATTTCTTATCCATCTGATAGAGCCTTTCCATCTCTTTAAGAGGAAAATAAAAACATGTAAACAAAGGTAGTCCTTCCAAACCTTCCTTACACTGGTAACGGAAGCAGAAGCAGTGACAGAAGGAGCGTTCTGTTCCAGTGTAGGTCAAGAAATGGAGACAGAAGCACAAACGGAAGCCTGACGGAAGCGAGAGTCGGAAGGAACAGAAGGTTTCCGTTTGCTTCCATTTCTAAGTGTTTCCGTCGCCGGAGCTTCCAGTGTAAGCCAAAAAGACGGAAGAAGATTCGAGCCAATCGCAGTGCTCACTCCTAGTCCTCCACGATCAGCAAAATCTGAATTCCGCTTCTGCCTCTATCGTTTAGCTTACACTAAACGTGACTTACTTCCGCTCCCGTCGTTGCTTCCGTTTCTACTTCCGGTGCTTCCGTCGCAAAGCTTTACTGTGAACGTAGAGTAAATCGTACCTTGTGAGTGTATTTGAAAGTACTGTACAGTGTGTTGGTCACGCGATATCTATCACTTGTCCTGTTTCCGTAACACACTACCGTGAAACACCATATGAACACAAGTTGGTAGGCAACCTCTTTTATAACGTGCCACATACGGCGCTTTTTTATGGCTCGGTCCCGCGCTTCTTCTAATTCTTCACTGCTTGGAGGAAAATAGAGACTCGACATTTCTGGTGAAGCTTGTCCCTTTGAAGATGAAATATAATTTTCCTCTTTGTTGTTCGCCCTTTCATCTGCCGCAAAATTAAAGCACATCTTTCAATTTAAAACGACAGAATTATTATTTATCGTCCTGATACATGTCATGAACAGAAAGTGTGTAGCTGATCTTCCGTTGTCTGATATTTGTTTTGCTTTGTTTTTTTTAGGATATTCTATTTAGTTGAAAGTCGTCAGTTGGCAATATCAGTACTAAGTTGTTCAAGTTTTGACTCCATTTTGAAGTTACTTTCAACCCGTAGAGCGAACGTATATTTTTCCCTTGAATTTACCAAATTAATGCAACTATTTTAGGCTGAAATACAAAACAGCGTGTTCACTTGTTAGTTATATACATGAAGATTGTCTACCTGAAGACAACTGGAGTTATATTTAACAATTAGCGTGGAAAACAATAGCGAGAGTTCTAATTGATTTAGTATAAATCTACCTCGGTCTTTTCGTAAAGAAAATAGATATCTCATGTTTGAATCTAGATCAAATTATAAATGTATGATCAACTTCAAACTGTTACCAACCACACCTGTAAAAATGCATCGATGCACATCGTTTTATATCAGCGAATATACAACAATGACAGAACCAATCCGATTTATGGATTTGCGACAGACAACGAAAAATTTTTGCTAAATACGTTAATAAACAACGAGGTTTCCAGTGTTCTACCTTTAAGCTAAAATAAAACATTTGAAAACACGTTTTTGCTGCAGCATTCTTAAAAGCTCGATTCTCGTTATGAAGCGACAAAGAACATTGTATTTTTGGTTGTGCATTTCATGAAGCATATTATAATTATATGTGCAGCCATTGTCAACTAGGGTTTGCAAGTTTGTCTACCGCACATGTTGTTATAGTGTGCTTTACCACGTTGCTAAGCCTATCGTCATTTTGACACTTACGGTGCAAAGTTTTACTTAAAGTAACTAAGAAAAAAAAGGAGAAGTGGAGGGAAAATGTTTATTGCTGAACAAACGAAAAATATAGGTTAGTGCTTAACCCGTAAATGTGTGAATTTGAACCTAAAATCATAACACGAATGTACAAATATCCTTGAAAAGTGTAAACTGCATGATAGTAGACCGTCATATAGTACATACTAATTAATCTGCATGGCAACGCCTATCTGATAATATTAACTAGTACTTCTAATAAATAGTACCGTTACCCTTATCACCACATCTACTACTGCCATTACAACGACCATTACCTTTACTACCACTATTACTACCAATACAAACACCAACACCAACACCAGGACCAATACCACTGTCAATACCGACACTGTTACCAACACAGCTCAGTACATGCTGCTTCTGTTGCTGCTGCTAAGATTATTGCTGTTACTACTACTTTTATTAACCTGCTATTAATATGTTATCAATCTTCTTGGTTGTTAATTACCTTACTTCTGCATATATTTCCATTCTTTATTTGTATTGTAAAAATGTCTGCCAGAATCTATAAGATTGTAACTTTCCTCATGTAATATTTTGACTTTATTCTCAGATCTTTTCTTCTCTTTTGTAAAAAAATGTTTGTGATCTTTTTGACGAGTACAGCGAAAAACTGAACTAGAACTTGAACTACGTTTTTGTTTTATTGTTATATGACCAGTCTAGTGGTGAACAAACCTGAAAGCCCGTTTTCTTTTAAATCGTCATCTTCCGCCGGATGTCGAATAAGAAGAGCGAAAAACAAGGCAAGAATCACGATCTTTGCGGGTTGCATAAAGAAGATGTCTTGGACGAGAGTGACGACAACAGAAGCCAACCACTGGTTCGCTTTCTCCTTGCCCCACTGTATGCTGTAGAGTACTGTGAAGAACGCCGCTGCCACGCATGCGCCTGCGCTCAGGATGTAGGCAATGAAAACAAACCAGTGAGGCAATAAAAACTTGCTTTTCGGTTTGGTGTACGCATTGTCATCACTGCTGCCGTCCACTTCTTCCCTCACTTTGTATTTTGCACCATTTTTCAATGAGCACTTGCCTTCCGGCTTGCTTCCTAAAACTGAAGACGGCTTTGAGTTCTTAAAAATAAACATAATGATTACGTTTATGGGCACTATTATGACACTGCTTTGAATACCGACCATTAGCTGCCTCAGGTTTACTTCAAAAGGACCGAACACCAGTGTACTCTCCGCCATACTGATAGCCGAGGGTTCAAACTCATAAAACATGGCATTTGCAATCATTGCCGTATAAAGCACAGTAAGACAGCACGTTAGACGCTGGACACGAGAGAAAGTGCTGTTGGAGGGTTTCATGAACACAGACATCCACAGGTGTCCGTCCGAGATATTCCTCGTTGTTTTAGAGTAGAATATGTACTTGAAGCCAGAGATTTGATCCGCATTAGCAACGTGAATAACACGATCGACTTTGCCGTCCCCTTCATCAACAGCAAACCACTGATTGGCTAAGAAGAACCTCTTGCGGTTGGTGGCTAGGTCTTTTATCACTATTTGACGCAGAAACCAGGAGGGATCGGAACCGGAGATGTCGTGCCACACTCGGACCAGCTGGAGTTCACCAAGCCGGGATTCTAGATGGATTTGGAATGTCCTTACACTGCCACGCGCAAATGATCTGGTGAGGATATTGGAATAAGAAATGCTCTATTGTCTAGTTAATAGTGTTTAAGTGAACAGTATGAATGGACAGATATTTACATAAAGGAAAATGATTATAGTAATAATAATAAAATCAATAATAATAAGATTAACAATAATAATGATAATGACAATGACATTGACAATGATACTAAAAATAATTAGTTTCTTATTAAACATATTTGATATAATATCTCAACGCCTTTAAAAACACGAGGAAGGTAAAATGTATAGTCAATTGAAAGCAAGAGTATATATTTATATATAGGTACATGATAAAAAACAGAGTAAGAATTTGGCGATTGAAAATTATTTTAGGTCTTTTTTAAAACAAGTTGTAATCAAGACATGTTTTTAATACGTTTTGAAGGCTTGTTTCAAAGTTTTGAACTTGCGAACAGACCGCTGACCAATTGCCTGGAGGTATTGGCTTGTACAGCATTGCTATTTCTGTACTGATTATTTAC
Source organism: Parazoanthus atlanticus (assembly GCA_025448195.2). NCBI lineage: Eukaryota > Metazoa > Cnidaria > Anthozoa > Zoantharia > Parazoanthidae > Parazoanthus > Parazoanthus atlanticus. Next base: position 5,419 of record JAOEHT020171797.1, read on the forward strand.
CACACGTGTTGTATATACTGGGGGTTATGATTTTTTTGCACGTTACTAACCTGTCTGAAGTATGGTTCAAATGGACCAGCGGTACAACTCCACTTTCTCCGTTGTCACCAACCATCACCATGGAAACGTTAGCCGTAGTACCTGATGAAGCTAGCATACCCGTATAAACCGTCACCTCATAAACGTGATTGCCTCGGCTCACCGGTTTAATGACTGTTACTCCTAAAATCTGTCCCAACGAAGGATAGAACAATATTGAATTGAAAAGTAGAGTATAACAGTAAAAGAGCAATTGCTTCAGTGTTTATATACAATCTCAGTCAATATTTTTAGGGACGGATCATTTTGTTTGGTGGAGCGGGTTGGAAAAAATGATTTCGTATTGTTGGCTCTCTTTTATTATAACCACGAATGACGTGAAAATGTCTTTTCTTTTTTGTTAGTTTTCGTCCATGTAGAAATATGCAAACACGAAATGAAATAGTGACCTCCTTACTTCTCCTCAAGTCTTTTTCAACCGACCAATCAGAGAACTCATTGATAGATATGCACAGTACTAGCTGGCAAGGAACTTTCTAATTTTATCTCCATTATTTCTATAGTTATTATTGTCGTTAATCACCGCCTTGCCTCTCTAAAAAATCTAAATATTTTCGGTGACTAACCATACGCACCTTAAATTTGAAAGCATATTTTGAGTACCCACAATTGTTTCTACTTGACATCTCAGAATCATAACGCTGTGCTTGCTGTAAGACTCGTATCTTCCTCAAAATATTTACCTGGGCTTGTCTGTCGGTCCTTTTTGCAACGACAAGACCAATAAAATAGAGCAGAAAGAAACCAATCACTGTAATCAGAGTGGCTACGTTGTCACCAATGCCTTTCGAGAAGACCATGTCGAAGTCAATCGGATTTGGTGCAACAAACAGGTCCCCACCAAACGAAGTCAGATGCCTACACAAACAGTGGATAACGGAATCTGTTGTTTCGTTCCCAACCTGTAGGGCAAATATGAAGTTTCGTTAGCTTTTGCGGTATGTTCCGGTATATTATAGTGTACTGTACCGTGTTCGTGATCGTTGCTCGTGTTCAAAAACTATCAAGTTAAATAGGAACCTGCTCGGCTTAAAAACGTTTTCCCTCCCAAACTTTGTTAAGCTTTAGCATTGCGTTAGTCTGTCTGGGCAGTTTAAACTCGATATCTTTGTATACAGCTTACGCCAAGCAATTTTGTTTGACTCTTTCTGGACTTTGAATTCCCGGTGCACCGCCATCTTGAAATGTGACGTAATATGGTTGCAGCAGTGTTACGTGTGTTATTTTATAGTATATTTATAGAAGGTACACATTGAGAACACCCTACCCGGCAACCTTCGGTACTCCACACTTCTCGCTGTTCGTCCCAGTACAAACAATACGAGACGTTCACTTCAAAGTGAAAGAACACCGATGAACCGTTCATAAAAGAAGGGGGTGTCACAATGAATCGTGTGGTAGGAGGGACTTCTGTAGGGGGAGGAGGCTTTTCTTTGACAACGATGCATCGTCTGCTTTTATTTGAACTGCAGTAAGAGAAAGTTAGGATTGAGAAGTGAGAAACGTTTAGGCCCATCCAAGAAACACGCATTTAATCCTTAAAGGTCATAGGTGAGGGGAATGTGGTTATTTGGACCTTGACCAGTTGCAAAACTATTTTTATGTAATTGTATCCAGCAACATGTAATTTACGTGGAAAAGTATGCAAGTTAGGCTTTACTTTTTCAACTTTTTTTTTCTGCTGAATTTTTTTAGTTCTGGCTTTGTTCTATTTGTTATTAGTTAAACACGTGCAGCAACTGAATTAGGCTTTGTTGTCGAAACCAGCGTGTTTATAAGAGTTCTGTATGACGCTTTTCTCAGTTGCCAAAGCTGCTCCGTTTTCATATTTACAAAACTGTCAGTTGTTTAGGACTGTGTCTGTACGACCACACTCGGCGACTGTTTTCGGCTTAAATCACTTCTGAAAGATAATTTTGGTGTTGCTTTTACTTACTGGCCAAAAATGTTGATTTACGCTCGGTGATGGATCATATACTGAGTTACCAACCAGAGGTATCACACCACGCACGAGATCGTACTGGTTACAACTTTTTTTGGGATCTGAACACACTAAGACCATGCTTTATAGGGGGACTTTATTGAGTAAAAACAGATTCGTTCTGGCAAAAATTAACCATTGTGTTTGTCATAATTCCGGAAGATTTTCAAAATATTTACAATATCGCATTCAAAAGACCTCGTGGAGACACATGTGAGCGGTGCATTGCATTTGCAATAATTGTCAAAAACTAAGGCAATCCTGTCAAAATACGGTAGGCAACAGAATTGAGAAACGAACATATTGTCGTAGCTCCTTTACATTACGACTGCACTTTTTTACATTTCAAGGACTGCAACATTTTATTAAGAAAAACTATCGAGAAGGATTACACTGGTCTTTGCTTGCATCCTATCAATGAAAATGACCCGAGAAACAGCTGTCTGTTATGCCTTTTTCGAATTCTGGGAATCTTAATTTAAAACTTGATTGTAATAGATGTTCTTATAAATTTGAAATAAATTAGTTACTGTAATAACTCATTGTTAAATATAAGGTACAGTTGATTATTTACAAGTGAACTGACACGAGTTAGTGTTAAAAGTCAAATCCAGATAAATAAACATTTTGCACCTGCCGTCAAATTCCTAAGATGAAGCGAGGGAAAAGAAACAACCCAAAAAATTGACATGTAAACAACAGACTTCCTGCATCAGCAATTAACTAACTGCTCTTTTAATCGTGAAAATGCCCAACAGTGCTCTGTCATGAAGACTTTTTTATAAAATGGCCCTTCACTGCTGAGGGACCTTTTATATAAACATGTTTCACATGTAAAACAAGACTATACTCACCTTTCCGGGATAGAATCTTCAAGAGATCTTTTCTTTCTCAATAGCCCTTGCCATTGTCCTTTCGTTAATGCGTGTTTAGTTCTGAGGGGAGTACTGGTGTTAGCCGTAGGTGAAACTGATGGAAGTGTGGTCGGCACCTTAGTAGTGGTGGTAGAATCTTCAAGAGATCTGTTTTTTCTCCATGGCCGTTGCTGTCTCGTTGTTGTTCGTTTAGTTGTGTGTCTGGTTGTGTGCTTAGTTGTGCGTTGAGTTGTGTATCGAGTTATTGTATTAGCTGCAGGTGGAGCTGTTGGAAGTGTGTTCGGCACCTTAGTCGTGGTGGTAGAATCGTCAAGAGATCTTTTGTTTCTCCGAGACCTTCGCCGCCTTCGTTTAGTATTATGTGTAGTTGTGCGTTTAGTTGTGCGTTTAGTTGTGTGTTCCGTTGTGTGTCGAGTTGTGCGTTGAGTTGTGTGTCGAGTTGTGTTATTAGTTGTGGGTGGAGCTGTTGGAAGTGTGGTCGGCGCCTTAGTCGTGGTGGTCAGCGGGAACACCTTATTCTGAGACCCATTCCAATACCTAACTCCCGCATAGTACCAGCCAGCTTTGTTGAACTTAGGCGGGCCATAAAAATACCTGAAGGGATCGTTCTTGCATGATTTGTATTTACCATAGAAAAGCTTAGGCCAAAGAAAGCTGCTGCAATTTTGATAGTGTGTTTCGGAGACATGATGACACGCAAGGAAGTGTTCTTTACCACTGCAAGATGTGTCTGTGGGACTACAGCTGCAGTGTGATGAACAGTTTTTTTCACAAGGGGGTGGTGGACAGTATAAGAAGTCAATTAAACTGTCACATGTCATGTTCCCAGTATCTAGATACGTCATGTTGATAGTAACTCGAGGTATAGCTTCACAGTGACCAATATTCCCACTTCCCGTAAAACTATCTTGCAGATTCATGCAAACAAGGAATTCTTCTACAAAGCTACAATTTCCTTCTTCAGTACAGGACGAAAAATCAGGTATTCGGAATTTAGCGTCGTATTTTTCTACAGTTGGTCGTTTGTCGTGTTTCAAATACCCGGTAAATATCTTTTCCTCTGCGGGTTTTATGCGAATGTGAAACCCGGAATCATCGTAAAACACATGGAATTTGAAATAAATCAAGGTTTCATTGTCCTCAGGGTTAATAAAGTGTCGCGGAACCGAACTGTTGTCAGATTCACGTGGATTTCTTGGAATAAACATTTCTATTTCTTTGGTTAGGTTTGTTACTTGCAGTGGTGTGCCATCTCTGTTCTTGAAGTTGATCCCCATAACAAAGGATCCTATGCGATTTGTGCTGCCATCTTTAGCCCAAGTGAATGGATTTTCTGGCAGCAAAGTTGTCTGCAAGGAAAAAACAAGAAAAGCCTATCCGCTTGTTTTGATGTTTCATATTCGAATTATAACCTTGGGATGTCTGCTTTCATTTGCATTGTTAAGTCAACCCTCAAGTTCTAACATTACGAACTTGAGATAAATCTGATCTTAACGTACGATGTGTGGCTAAACAGAATCGGTACAGTTTGTTTGTTAGTCAAATATAAGCAGATGCATTTGCTCAAGTTGCTTACAAATTTAACCTCGTGTGAGTTTTGTGCAAGTCCATAACATCATAAATCTACCTTAATTGATCCAAATGCACTTTTACTTTGGCATAAAAGTATTTAATATAATTAGTCAGATAATTAGTCAATAAACGGCGAAAAAACCGGAAATGCCCAAATGCGTTCAGCAAAAAGTGCGATTCAGAATGTTGTTTTTCCGTTTTCCCTCCCTTTGCCTGCCCTCTCTTCTTCCTAATTTATATCTCTCCAGTCTCTCCTTCGCGTCCTATGTGGTACCAGGATGAGTGACTTCATGCGATTCTCGGCAAGCAAGACTGACAGCTACGCAGGTCAAAACTTAAAGTTAGCCATATCATATCGCTGACTGGCTTTCCACAATAAATTTAGAACAGATTATGATGAACCTTCTAAAAGCTATTGAAAAAAATTTGTGGGAGTCAAGTTGCGCCCTCCCCCTACCCCTGAGTGCCAATAACCTCCAGTGGAAAAATGTAATTGCCACCAATTATTTCTCAAACTAACAGGGAAAATGCAGTTTTTTTTCATATTTTGCAAAGCTCATTTTTGCAATAAAAACCCAAATTAGTGCACCATAACTCCAGCAATATTGGAAACAAACTTGTCCTAATATTTGGGTAGGGCGATCGTTTACACAACCCACCACCTAAACCAGTAAAATTGTGTGTCCTTACTGAGGTCCATCGAAGTGTTGACCTTTTCCTAATTCAGGTAAATGCACCCAACCTCTAGCAATAATGTGTGCAAACTTGTCCTAACTTGGAATTAGGGCGCTGGTTCACGCAACCGTACATCCGACGTTCAAAACTCATTCTTTAGTCAGCGGAAAGTAAGCAGAGAAACTACAAAAAGTTTTGATTGAAACACTACTAACACTTGCGTCGATGAAGTTTGTTAGATCAGACTGGTCGTCTTCAAATATTGGCATTTGTTCAGGCAAACTGAAATTTCCAATGCCGTTTGGGTAATCGAACGGCATATTCCACGGTTGCTGGCGCACAAGCCCAAGCGTCAGTGAGCTTGTTTTGATATATGATGGTTCTTCTCCGGGCATCTTCTGCGACAGTAACAGCTCGGCGATCTGATCACTAGCATTTACAGCCGTTTTAACAACTTCCATCACCTCCTAAGAGAATAATTCATTATCGTCAGACCTAATAACCGTAGACGCGATTTAGAAAATACTTTGCAAAATGTTACTGGTGTTTCATAAAGCCAGGTTCTTGTCTGTTTCAACTTCTTTGTTTTACAAACTAAAAAAAATATAAAACAAACTGAACAGGTGAGAGAAATGAAGAAAAATAGTACCTTCTGCTGATCAAAAAGGTGGGACATTTTATCTCTTTTTTAATTGCTGTCCAAAACTCCCACTCTTGGGCAAGTTAAGTTCGGTCAATGATAAGTAACTTTGACTTGCTGCACTACAAACATTGATCAAAACTGGTCAAATAACCGATCCTCGAGCTGACACTCCAGAAAAGCGCAAATGCCCCATAATGCTTAACTTTGATAGGTGTATTAGTGTTGTATGCCGAGCGAAGGAAAACTTGTGCAATAGCCGTTTTCACATTAGAGGACGGACAAGTCGTCTGACGATTTGTTCGTCTTAGTGTGAAAGCGAGACGAACAAATCGTCTTGTGTTGGCCGTCA
>JAOEHT020171856.1:0-11612 GCA_025448195.2 Parazoanthus atlanticus
GCCACAAACTGCACATAACACACAAGTACACGGTAAACAAGAGATATGTCAACTTTATTTCATCATTCATAACAATACCCTACCATTTTGAGAAATCGAGTGAATTCCCATACAAAGTCTTATAAATCGCTCGATCCCGGAGTTCCCATGCAAAGTCTTATAGATCATGTAACCCGACCCCAAAATACAAACTGTAAGCTTGGGCTGCCTGTGGTCGAGTTGGCCAATGTGGTTGGAAAGCAAATGAAGAGAAATCTCGCTGAGAACCAATGAAGATGGAGAAGGGCTTGGATTAACTGTAAACGCAAGAAGAAGCGAGCTCGCTGTCCCGGCCGAGAAAATATATTGAAAGGAAAGTCTTGAGTATTCTTATTCTGGAGTTTCCATTCATGAAAACAAGTTATGGGCTTTCGTATATCTTTCAGTTTAGTGTGGGAAGTGCACGCTTTTTTATTGTAAGAACCAATAAATTTTGGCCGAGGCTGACCTGTTCTTAAACACGAGGTTCTGGTATAAAAAGAGCGGCCCCTGGGACTTCACACGTTCAGTTGACCATCAGCATTTGTGGAGTGAACACTTCCGATTCTCCGCTTCATTGATTTCTTACTTGTTGCTTACAGCGCGAAAATCAAAATCAAATGGACCATCTGCGTGTTGGAGCTGTCGATGTGGCCTAAAGTTACAAAACACTGCTAGCAGTCATCACCCAACTACTACCCTCGTGCTGCTTATTTATTTCTTACAATATGAAACTCCAGTCTCGAAAATTTAACATTTTGGAAGGAGAGGACATGCACAAGCCTAGTTTGTCGTGGTCGCAAATTTGAAGTTTAAATTTAGAACTTCGAGATGTGAAAAGAGGAGGGGCTTAGCATTTTATACCAGAACCTCTTAATTTTTTGGCGACTTCAGCCTCAAATTGTTTTTAAATTGTTCTTTCCAGACAACAGTAGGAATTTTGTCGCCAAAATGAGCCGTTTTTAAACGAAATATACTCGCATCTATGTTTAACATGAAGTTGATGTTACAGTTTAAAAGAAAACTTCAATTTTGGTTAGAACGCAATCAATAATTCATTCAATAAAATACTGAAATTACAAATTTCATCCTAAGCTTGTTCTAAGCTTGTTCTTAATTTTTGGGCAAATCTCAGCCTGGGAGTTCTTATAAAGTTTGTTCTTATAAAAAAAAGTGTGTAGTGTCGCAGTATTTAGTCAAGTATACTACATTTGCTGTATTTAGTCAAGTAAAACCTGGTCGGATGTATTGTTCTTGGAAAAAATGAATTTTATATAGGAAGATTCAACACGTTGATTTTTTTAATCACAGCTTGTCACTTCAAGGGTTATTATTTGAGATACGGGCAAGTCGGAGTCTATTCAGTTACCAGTAATACTGCACACGTAAGCAGTTGGTAAAAGTACCGAACAATAGAAGAGTTCTACATCCAACGAACTGACAGCAATTTTGTATAGATGAGTACAGAATTTTCTTTAACAGATATTAATGGGTAGTTTAAGCACTTGAAGTAGAACGACTATTGAAAATTTACTACTCATCTCTCATTTTCGTTACTGTTTCAATAATTCAGTTTGTTGTTTTTGTCCCCGTGGTGTGTTAAAGGAAGAAATGAGAAACCTAAATTTTCCGGCCAGAGGAATAATGCAGAAGTTTGTATTGAGAAGTTTGTGTTGAACACAAAATTTCAAGACTGCATTTCAAGACGATTAAGAAAAGGTGACCAGCTTGGTGCAATCTTTCGTGCTGCTATTGTGCTCTGTAATTCGTCCTATTGTTTTGTGTCGTCCTCGTTGCAAAACTACCTAATAAGGCTAGTTCACACGACGGTTCCAGACGAATTTTCGACCGGTTGAAATTTTTGACTGGACTTTCTGCTCACACGGAACCGTTCGATATTTTCGCTCTGTTCACACGGAACTGACGAACCAGGTTGAATTTAAACATTTGTCAGTGATTTTACCATCTGCCGATGCGGAGAGCGCTACTTTACCAAATTCAAATTGGCGTAGAGTAAAAGAAAGGCCAACGATGGTGGCTGAGTTACCACGCATGCATGCAAGCGCTTTTGCCTTACAAAAATTTAAACGGTCAGGTGTTCACACCGCGCCAGTCATAGTTTTGACCGAACCGGCTAGAAATTCGTCCTCGATTTTGGAAGTCGAATGTTTAAACGGCTAGGCGTCTAAATTTTCGTACAGTTGGCGTGGTTCCTTGTGAATGGAACAACTAAACGCATGAACTTTTAACCGGTCAAAAATTCGTCCGGTACTGTGTGAACGTGGCCTAAATAAGCCACTTTCGTAATCATGCGCAGAACAAGGTTAGGATTTCAATTGGTAGTCCCAAACGATTTGTAAACTTGGCAGATCGTGGTAACCTATATTTCAACAGGGTTATCCTTTCAGTAAAAAAAATGCCTGATATCAATAGGAACCCTAGATAAAAGTATAAGCATGCGCTTACAAATTTACATGCAATTAGTATAGAAATGTTTAAAGACCTACTTGCAATTATGCGGGATAAAACCAATTACAATATAGCAATTCGAAGTGATTAAAATATTGAAAGGCTTATTTACAAGTATATGTGATAAAACTTGTTACAATGTAGAATAGTGATGTCATTCACTCATATCGTAAAAACGAGAGTTCGCGAGTTTTACTCCTTGTACTGACTACAAGGAGTTCCCGTAATTTGAAGCTTTTGTTAGAACTGATAGAGTTTGTAGCTTCGTAGTACCAATAAAATACGACAGTGTATCAGTCATTCACTAATATCGTATGATCAGCTCGTCCCGGTCATGACAAACCAGGAAAGTCGTCGAAGAAACGAAGGAGAGTTCCAGCATTGAGTTTAACTCGCCTAACTGTGCCAATTTTAAATGTTCACAATTTAGCGAGTTTAATTCCTTGTACGGACTACATGGAATTCCTGTAATTTGAAGTTTTTGTAAGACTTGATAGCAATTTGTAGCTCCGTTATATGAAAAGTTACGACAGCGTTTGTCATTCACTCATATCGTATTATCAGTTCGTACCGCCGGGTCATGACAAACCTGCAAAGTCGTGGAAAACACGAAGGAGGGTTCCAGCAATGGGTTAAACTTGCTCAGTTGTGAAAATTTCAAATTCTCATAACTTGGCGAGTTTAACTCCCTGTACGGACTACATAGAGTGCCTGTAATTTGAAGCCTTTGTTAGACTTGATAGCAGTTTGTAGCTCCGCAATACGAAGAATTACGACAGCGTTTGTCATTCACTCATATCATATTATCAGTTCGTACCGCCGGGTCATGACAAACCAGGAAAGTCGTGGAAGACACGCAGGAGAGATCCAGCATTGAGTTAAACTCGCCCAGTTACGAGAATTTCAAATTGTCGTAATTTGGTTAGTTTTACTCCGTGTACGGACTACAAGGAATTCCTGTAATTTGAAGCTTTTTGTAGAATTGCTAGAGTTTGTAGCTTCGTAGTACCAATAAACCACTTTCCCAATCACAAGCAGAGCAAAGTAAGGATTTTGCTGGTGGTCACAACCCCTGTTTACATTATTCTGTGACATATGTTAGGTTTTATCTTTTACCTTCTTTTGAAAAAATCGATCTTTTTTCTTTCTTAACCCAATCTGCTATGTTTCCAATACGTGTGGCCCGCCAGCTGGAGCCCTGAAGTTGTTCTGTGCATGATTGGGAAAATGGCTTACAAGATACGACAGTGTATCAGTCATTCACTCGTGTTATATGATCAGTTCGTTCCAGTCATGACAAATCAAGAAAGTCGTCGAAGAAACGGAGGACAATTCCAGAACTGGGTTAAACTCGCGCAGCTGTGTAAATATACGGATTGCAAGAGTACTTGTAATTAGATGCTTCTGTTAGAATTGAAAACCGCTTAGTTCTGTGTTTAAAAGAAAACGCCAGCGTATTTCGTTCAGTCATCGTATAATCGAGGTTTCGTGCGGGTCAAAATTCGGTCCTAGGAAAGCAAATGTTGTCGTGGAAAGTCGTGGAAATCAAATCAGCGTGTGAACAAAGTAAAGTTGTTTTGTCAGTTCATGGCAAACACCATCGTATTCCGTCAAATTGCTTCAGTTGTTGCGTTTTAGTTATTTGAAGTGATGGGATTTGACATCGTTAACAACGAAAGCAAACTAAACACTGCACTTGCAATTTCTTGTTCTTTAGCATTAGTGTTGGTGGTGTAAATAGGTTGCAAGTAGGCGCTGTGGACAGTCACAGTGACCCGAGTTAGTGTCAATCTTGCCTCAGTGTCGAAGATTGACTCGAACGAAGTGACGATGACACTGTATTAAATGATGTAGTCGGAAATCTAATGTACAGCCAGTCAGAGTGTCGCGTGATTGGAGTTGACCAACTAGGGTTTAATGGAGTCGATACCAATTGTAGAATTGCACCATTTTAGGTGTCCTAGTTCAAAAATATACTTAATAATGCCTTTTATTTCAGCAACATTTTAGTTGTCTGTACAGTTCTAACCAGTCGGAGGATCCCATCGATGATGGCGTGCGATGACGATGCAAATCACTGTTATCATTCGTGGTCGTAATTGTCCATACGTTAAGAAGAGTTGACGTTTTTGTACAAGTTCTTGACATTGGTCAAAAGTGGCTTTGTCAGTATTATAACATTTTTAAATTGAAATTAAATGACCTTTATTAACACTCGTGCGAAAGAGATACTGTTATAGTCATTACAGTGATGATAGATTGACTTTGATGGCATTACGTGCATGCTGTTGACGCGTATATTTTGACTCGTGGTGTCGCATAGTTGCTATGTTGATGATGCTTGATAGCATTCAAGTTGGCAATGGCGTATCAACTGTGAATACAGACTGCTCGTTAAGACGGGCAGCAATGGAACTCTGTCTTAAAAAAGAAGTTCCACCGAAAAGGCTAAGTCCCCCTCTTTTCTTTCTTCGAGGCTCGAAATCTGAAGTTCACATTTTGTAACCGCGACAAATTTTGGCGTGTACGCAATGCTTTTCCTTCTTAATTGTTAATTTTTTTCGCAAAATCTGAAAAACTACTGCTAGCAGTGGTGTTAACAAAAGCACGTTCTACGAATCTATATAAAAGTTTTCGAGACTGTGGTTTGAAACTGTAAGAAATAAAAGGACAAGGTTAGTAGTCAAGTGATGGCTACCAGCAGTGTTGCGTAGCTTTTTAGGCAATCTTGTAAGCTCTTAGTTCGATGTTTTTCATTCAGAAGTTTACATTTTGCGCAGAAAGCAACAAGTAAAAACAATGAAACATGAAATCGGAGATGTTACAAGGGCGGAGTGTCAACTAAAGGTGTGGATGGCCTGACCATTCTCTTTTGTGAGGGAAATTCCTGTGTCGGAGATTTTCACTCCACAAAGACTGTGCGTAAACTAACGGTGAGAATGTCGTGACCGGTTCCTTTTCTTACGAAACTTCCTGTATAACGACTTAGGTTTGACTTCAACAAGGAGTACGACTTCAACAAAGAGTACGACTACTTTATAGCTTTTGAATTCATAATGTTGACTATGAGATTTGCAGCAATTGCCGTTCTAAACAAGAGGACGGCGACGAGATTTGACTCGACAACGATTTTGCGAACTCCTGTCACAAATTTGGTCATACCAAGAAGTCATACTCTTAGTCGAAGTTGTACTTGTAGTCAAATCTGAAGGCCTCAATTACCTATCAAAAACGACTCGCTGAATACATGTCCATGTAACAATCACACCAACAGATTCCACTAGTGCATTTGCTGCAGAGTTTGGTCGCAATGGCAGCTCAGTGTTGTCGGGATGCTGATAGGAGCGAGGGTCTTGTCATCGGTGAGAGGGCGGAATCCATAGCAGTGGAGATGTCGATGGCCTGCAGTAATGCCCAGTCAGACCCGGGCTGCCTCAAGCTGTGGCTGGAGACCTGTCGGCCGTCCTGGTTGCGGTTTAGAGTTGCTGAACTGCTGCTGAGTCACTATGATGACTGCTTAGTGCCTAACGAGAGCCGCTGTCTACTTTCTTTCCCAGTTAGTCTTGCCAAGATTGTAAGTAAAGTGCATAGTTTATCAGTTTTCCTGGAAAGTAACGTTTTTCAGATGCTACTATAAATGCCCGAGAGTGACGACCCCCCCCCCTTCCTCCCCCGTGAATGTAATAATTCGCTTGAATGTAGGGACAGAACCAGTCTGGCTCTAGTTGCATAAAATAGTACATCGGATGTTAGCCCAACGCCTGACCTTAAAACAACGTGAGACGTGAGAGCAAACGTCCAATGTTCAGCTTTCATGCAATTGGCCCCAGTTCGAAAGTGGGTTAAATTTAATCCCGTGTTAGCGCAAATTTTAAGTTTAATTTTATCCATTTTCAAATTATTGGCTATTCCTCCAATCGGATTGGTTCCCAACAGCAGTGATTACAGAATTGATTGCACACTGTTGAGTCTGTAATTTAAATCATCACTCTGGAGTCTATCGACAATGGTGCCAATGACAACGACATAAGAACGACAATGACAGCAATGACATCAAAAATGGCAATGACAACAGCAATGACAGCAACAATGACAGCAACAATGACATTGACATCGACAATGACAACAATGGCAATGGCAACAATGACAACGTGTCGATGACAACAAAAATAAAGGCAACAGCAAAGCGCTTTTGAACGCGACACAGGAGGAATCCCACAGCAGTGGCACAGCGGTTGAGGTTTACACTACTGTCACAGTGCTGTCCACACTAATGTCACAGGGGTGACAATTGGCACTAGTGTGACAACGATGGTAATGACAGTACTGTGACAGCGGTGTACTTAGCTACGCTGTGACAGCAGTGGACTAGATAGTACTATCACAGCGATGGCAGCAGCATTAGCGTGACAGCGGTGACAACTGATAGCGCTGTGACATCGATGTTCATACTGGTGTGGCAGTGGTGGCAACTGATAGTGCTGTGACAGCGGTGACAACTAACAGAGCTGTGGCAGCGATATTCACACTAGGTAGGTCGTACGGTAAAAGATCCTTTTGGTATCTCTCTGTAAAGCTAAGCCAACGGATGGATAACGGATAATGGATAACGGGCAATCGTTTGTCACTAATATAGCAGAAGAAGTGCAACGACATAGCCAGATGGTGGGAATACTGTGTTACATCATTTTTATTGTTTCCCCTAAACTTTTCCTTTCCCGTGTAGAACAAGGTTTTTGACAAGATGGACAACGTTTATTGATGATCAGCAACAGATATAACTGCATGCTTAGTACTGATGTTCTGTGCATAATCTGCACATGCTATGTGCTATATAGCAAGTAATAGCAGATATTTTCGAGACAGTCAGACACCTTAGAACAAGTTTAAAACAAAACTAATAGCAAAACGGCACACTGTTACTTTTACCATGTCATACTAAACTAAAAGAGCATCTACCTTTCTTTGACTGAACACTTGCGGTGAATGCAAGAGTTATCTGAGGTGGCATCCTTTATTTCCAACATGAGGAGCAATAACTTGTAGTCACCCCCAAGCAGATCTCAATGGGAACCAATTGCCCGTCTATCATGATTCCGCCTTCTTTAACCAGTTCATTCACTGCTGTAGTTACATTGGCCAATGACTTTCCCCGTGTGTCATAGGTGTCATTGGCATAACCACAGATATTGCACGAGTGCCTAGAAGAGTCAAAAAACATTTTCAAGAAAGGAGCTTAGGATTTAAAGTAGGGTTCATTCACATCCATCCACTTCCTCCTTCAAATGATGCCCATGAAAAGCAAAAGATAACCTTTAAATAAACTATACCTATACATAAACTGGCTATACGGACCTATTTATCTTGGAAATATTGTCTCCAAGCACTGCATCTCGAAGCTTATCGAAGAGCATGTAAGCTTGTATTATACATTTGACGATGACAATTAATCGTTCAATTTCTAAGTTTTCAATGAAAGTTAAATAACATATGTATATACTGTGCTGTCATATAATTGCTGAGAACACCAGCTAGGACTTTTTATTTGTTTGTTTTAGTAAAGGCAATTCTGAAACACGGTTTCCGCCATTTTGTTGTAAGTGGCAATTTAGAAAATATGAGCAGAGGTGCTAGCGGTATATTTTTTGCATGCAAGCAGAAATTATAACAACTAATAGTACAGCGGACAAACTTTGTTCATATACGATTTCCATTAGACCTGTGAATTATGAATTCTTTTAGGCCAAAATGTTCTTTTTTTCAAGTGGTCGCAAGTACACTTACTAAATGGCTTGCCGTGATTCACAGACCGGCAATCAATGGCTTATGAGACTGAGCAAAATTAGAGATCAAACGATGCTAAACAGATATATTTCAGAAAGTTTTTTTATTTACGAACACGTCTTTCCAGTACACCACTCCCAATATGATACACTTTAGTGATTTTTGCCGCTCTCAGAGGTGCCTAAAGCAAAACTTTGTAACGCAATGCCATAATAACTAAACATTTTCAGCCAAAGTTATAACTATTTCTGAACATGTTTCCCCAATAACTATCACAGAGAACAGCTCTTAAGTTTCTGCTAAGTAATAAATTTTGCAACACTTTCCTTTCCCTGAATAATTCCTGTTATGCTGCAATTGCTTAGAATAATTTAAACTTCATACCAAAATCAAGCAACCAACTAGTTCATTTTAGACAGAATCACTCAGCTCAATTTGACAGACAAGACATATATAGACATTTTTAAGGAAAACCTCCTTGTCTTTTTTTCTTTTCCCACCTGCTTCCAATCTACCACAAAAATCCATAAAGCAAGAAATTAAGTTAGTGTGACCTTATTCTATACTTGAAACTTACCCTATCTGGAAGTAGCCTTTTCACCATCAATAAGCTGACAAAAAATAGAAGATCGCTGGTTCTCGAAATTTGTGTGCCATCTCCCGCAATTTTCATCTGCCGGTAGTATCAAAGATCTTAAGACTATGAGCTGTAAGAGTTAACTGTTTGCTACAGAAATACTTAGTTTTTTTTGTACATCGGACAAAAATTGTTGATATCAAGAATATAATTTTATATTTAATATTGATAAAAAGATGAATACTTTCCACGTATAGTTTGCTCGTACACATTCCATTGTGACAGATTCCAATGTACCTGTTCTGTTTTTGCACTATTTAGTAACATATTATCCGGGCATGTTATAATATAATATTATGTGGGTTAATAAGGCCCCACAAACTGTTATTGGCTATAAGACAGTGATTGAACATGATCTGAGTTTTATACTTATATAAATTCCAAAAGATAAATACTAGCCTTGATGGCTTGTCACTTTCTTCAAGGCTTTGTTCATGGATCTGTTGAAATGATGCAAAGGTACGGTTGAGAAATATTGTTTGAATACGTGCTTTTGGGACATTATTTTAAGATGTGGAGAAAAGTATGTGATGTTACAACTCTAGTAAAATGCTCTCCTGCCTAACCGATATGTTTAATGGTACACCTCTTTTGTACAATCGAAATCCGGATTCTTTAATCTAAAACTAGATTTTCCGTTCCTTTATTCAAATTTCTTAAGAATTTAATCAAGGATTGCAATCCGATGAATCCACTCCAGAGAATGGATTCTTTGTATTCAATCTGAATCCGGTTGCAGATTTCTACAAGGTTCTGCGTTACATTAACAATCAGTGAATCGAGATTTCTATTAACGGTACTTTTGACGCTCACATGAAAATACATGAGAAAGATGCGGGCTATGGCAGACAAACACGGTTCCGGTGAATTTAGATTCCAGGTAAAGAACGAGCATTTCATATTTTGCTTTTCTCCCATACTAGAACAGTGTCGCAAGTCGCTAGAAACACGTTTTTTAACTCAACAATATACTTATACCTATACATTTTTGGCGATTTGCATTGAATTGTATGTGCACTCGACTTTTCCAATGACAATCTTCTACAGCAACTTTCAGTGCTCAATGATTTGGTTTGTCCAAACTTACGACACCAGTAATCCATATGAACTACACTGTCTTGATATTCAATTGCCGTGTTTTCAAAATTACACTTCCTTGTGTAAACTGATCTACGTGTAACAGTCAGCAGTTTGAAATTCAATGGTGAGCCTGAGCTGCTTGACCGCTCGAGAACTGTCCATTTGTGACATATTTTATAGATATTTAGCTAAAATGACTAAAATGACTTTTTGCGAATAAATTCATCCTGGATTACTTGGCCCGGCAGATAACTTAGCTTTGGGAAGCCGGTGTTTTGACAATTGCACCAAAAATCTGATTTCAGATTCCTCGTTCCATTATTACAAGAAATCCAAACACCCCATAACTCATGATTCCTGATTTGGATTGTACAAAAAGAATGTAACCTATGTCAATTTAGATGCGAATCTACGTTATTATATAGAACTCTAAATGTAGCCTAAAACGCCGGGAGTGGTTTTGAAAAACTGTTTGAAAAGAAATGTGGGGCAGATGTAATTGAATATAGTTAATTGATCGATCGCTAGATTGGGATAAATGTATTTCTGCTGTGAAACATTACTATTTGTTTCGGGAAACATAAACTCACTCAACCAATCAAAACTCACGTACTATTCAAGAGATATAACAATGTCATTTACATTGTACTGGTATTTTTCGTTGTTCTCTGATTAGTTGATTTTGAGCACAATGATGTCCTACAGAGTTATAGTACTTGAATCTGGAGAGAGATTTACCAAGATATATATATATAAGTGTTATAAGTGAAGTGTCAAAGATTAAGCTCTTGAGTTGTAACATTGTTTACTTCAGATATACTGTGAAATAATATAAAAAGTACTGTGTTTTCTACAAATTAAGCTAGTAAAAACTTGGACGGACAAGTAAACTCGGGTGTTTATCAGTCCTGCTGCCTTACAAAACAGTATATTCCCATTTATATTCTTGATCGTCTTCCAATTCACTCTTACCCCCATCAATCTCCTCTGGCTGTTGTTTATCATTGTTGTTTGTTGTGGAAGTAGCTACGGGTACTCACTGCAGGTTTATGTTTCCATTTCCTAGAAATGGGCATTCACAGCATTAAGTGTGAACTGCTTTCATTCTGCTAAAGAACTGCACGTTTTTGTTGCAAAAAGAAAAATTATGTTATATGTATAGCATGTATTCTGGAGAAAAGTTTGACAACTCGATGTCATGTCATGTCATGTTTTTGCTGTGTTTAATCGTGTTGTGTTGTTTTAGTATGATGTGCATAATACGTAGTGTAGCCATGTGCACAGTGTTGTGTTGTGTTAATATTTGTGATGTGTTGTGTTTAGAACTGAACCAAACTTTAGCAAAGAATTACCAGGTAATGTTATAAAAAATTACCAAAACTTATTTAATTTAGGTCTGTAACTGTTTTGAATAGTATTTATTATATAATCTACAGTTACCTCGAGTGTTTTACAAAGATTTCGGCCACTGGGAAAGGTTTTATGTAAACTGCAAAAATTGCTAACAAATCTTATTGAAAGTTATCTCTAATGTATCTTCTCTTAAGAATGAATAGCATTGTATCTGTATTTGCATCATCTTTGACAACTAGTTTAAATGTATTTCCATTTTTTCCCTTTACTC
>JAOEHT020171915.1:0-11610 GCA_025448195.2 Parazoanthus atlanticus
TGGATTTACATTGCCTTCCCCAACAGACCAATCAGAGCATGCAAAGAAGTGAGCTTGTCAGGCCATTCGGCTAACATCAATGATGCCGTAAAATTTTAGCCATCAGATTGTCAGATGTTGGTATCCATATCACGGCTTATGAATATGACCATCACTACCAGTGTAAGAAGCTACCATCCCGCATGGGCCCCCACATGATCAAGCGGTCACTGACGTGGCTGCAGTGACTTTAAAAAAGAGGACTGATACATTGACCAGATGCCGAGTATAATGTACAATGTGACTGTGAGAGACTGCGCTGGTTAGTTAATTATCATCTGTTCGACTGCTGCTCACTAGGCCGTATTCTGCAGGCGGTAGTCACAGTGCTGTGTGGCAGCGGCGTAAGAATAAAATCCTCCGGGACCTGCCACCGTATTCCCTGCGTGTCGTAAGAGGCGACTAAAAGGGAGAGGGGTCGTAGAAAAATTATCAGTCACATGAGAAAGGTGATATTGATCGTTTTCACGCAAAATATTGTCTAGGAAAAACTGGTATTAGAACAATGACTTAAATGTTCGAAATTTTAGAGCAATCGTACCCCGTCTATTGAACAAAAATACATGTATTCTAGAAATTTACTGTAATTTCTATGTGGCGGCAATCTTGTTGTACCAAATGAAGTGGCACAACAAGAAGGCGGCCGAAACCGTAATAACAAATTTAAGCTGTTTTTTAATCAAAATGTTAAGGTTCACTTAAAACACATAAGTTATCACTTTTACAGTTTTATCAACATTACAACAAGTACAATTTCAATTTTGACAAACTTCATTATAAGGAGTTTCATGACATCTAGATAATATCCTGGATAATATTCAAAACGAATCAACGTTATGTTCTTAAGGAAAACTTTTGACTCCGATGTCTGATTCGTGTTAAATGAACAGCTTTACGTAACTTGTGTTTTTTATTCTGGAATCTAACGTCATTGTTAAAATGATCTATAGACCGTCAGATCCACCGGCTGATGCCAGCGGTCATCTGATCAGGCAAATGATTGAATCTTGAATCTGTGTGACGGACGGGTCTTGCGGGGGATCTTGCTCCACATGAATTCATTTTCCACGGTAAAGTTGTGCCCGTTGGTGTAAGTAATAAAGAGAACTAATATCAACATATCTCACCCCTTTTATAATCAATTGCAACCACGAATAACTGATAGAACAACAGACTCGTTATACGCAATACCCAAGATATAAAATCTTGCGATACTCTTCAACACTCTAGATCTACAGATTAAAAATGTACGTACAACTATAAAACTGTTGAAATAATAATCAGGTAATTAACTGATAATCAGTAGAATGCCTAAAATGAGTACAATTCTACAACTGGTTTCGGAGCCATACTGAACAAACGTTAGCATAGGTAGCATATGTTACCGCTTATATCGCAGAGAATACAAATATCTGTTATACGTTGTTGTAATACTGATATTGGGCTATTCGTTATATTGTCTGCCTTTTCAGTGAATTCTCTATCTTGTTTAGTTTATATGTAACTACTTATTCCACCTATTCTAGATGTGCTAGCTAGTAGCATAAAAATGGTTGTTTTTTTTATTAAAAATAACATTTTAACTTGTATTTTTGATAAGTCAGATAACATTTTACCTGGAGAATTCTATTTAAACACTTATTCGCATAAGCAAAGGAAGACCTTTCTAAACTTTTTCATATTATTCTTGTATCATAAGACAAGGAAGGATACAAAGAATCATTGAAAACTCGAACTGCTAACCTGGAGTAAGGCAAACCAGATTGCTGTTCTGCCAAATGACAAGCTTCCCCTTCCAGCACGCTTACTGGTACATTTTTTTAGACTTGTATAACTTTATGGAAACAAAGTTTTGTAAATCCTGAATGCATTCCAAATTGCACATGGTCTGTTTTTTTCTACAAGGATACATTCTTTCTAATAATAATATTACCTAGAAATGTGAATACTGGAACTTTTATCTCCACCTTACCTTTTAAAACTGCCGTTTATGCCGCTGGTAAGAAACTGCCTCGACAATCACAGATATGCGGCGATCACGGATATCCCAGGGAGATAACATAATTAGCGGGGGTGGAAGCGGAATAATGAATAACGATGACAAAAAAGAAATGAATAAAGAATAATGGAGTATTTGCCTTAAGGAATAATGAATAATCGAAAAATGGGAAATGAATTATGAGATAAATAAAGCAAGTTTCGTAATTTGCACTTTCACATGGTTAACATGGTTATAAAACTAAACTACTCGGTGTTTCTTTCAACTCTTGCTGTGCTAGGACTTTGGTTTTCATTCAAACCACCTCTAAAATGCAGGAAATGCTCTCTCAGACAACCTGAATTTTCAATTTTTTCCGGAAAGCATGTTCCTGGGATTCCCTATCTGCTGACGCCTTTGACGCTTATTTGATAAAAAGTTTATCAATTATGCTCTGTACTCATGCAAAAAAGATAATCATCAAATCTGAATGTTTGTTGGTACAGCAAATTACCTTAACTTTAGTATAAAACTCGATAACATGACACCTCCAAAATGCAGGAATTGCTCTCTCATGCTCAGACGAATCTCGGACAGCTTGAATTTTCAAACATGCCCTCGGGCCCCGACCCCTCCCCTTCCTGGCTGTTTACGCCTTCGAAGCTTGTTCTGGTTTATCAGTTTCTCTCATATAACATAATCATCAAAGCAGGATGATTTTTGGTACAGCATGAATAACTTTTGGTACAGCAACTTTAGTAACTGTAACTTTAGTAAAGAGACTTAACAGTTTCATAAACATTTCTATTCTCTAATTTTCTCTCCACCCACCTCTAAAATACACGAAATACTCTCTGACAACCTGAATTTTCAACTTTTCCCGCGGAGGCATGCCCCCGGATCCCCCTATATGCTCGTGCCTTCCCCGTTCGTTCGCCGCTCTTAACAGAAAAATCTGGGTACAGCGTACAGCCGGTCCTGGTACATTGCGGTTGGCCTAACCAGTTTTTACGTTAAGGTCTTTGCATTTGACGAAGTTCGTTTCATTATGAATAACACTGGCTTCAGAAGCAAAACTGTGTTTTGACAAGATTTTATTTTTAAATTTGTTTTCACACAATCATGCAAGATCGAGAGTATGAATTTGCTGAACCAGTTTGTTTGAATTTAAAGGTGGCATATTAATTGAAGCCTGGTACTAAATTCTTGAAGTCGAGAGTTTTGTTTCATCAATGTTATGGTTTGGTTGAAATGCAGTGTATATTATCCCCGGTTATTAATTTTAACTATGCTGTCAGTTGTTTTGTTGTAGAGGTCTGAGATAGATCTGGGTGGTGTTTCAGGTTTCCTGAACTATCTTGCTGGTAAAACTGCATCTATTTCAAAGTCTTAAGGAAACGAAGAGAAAGTAATTGGCTACTTTATAGTCAGAGTCACAACAGACAAAAAGACAACATGAACTTACTACCCGCTCTGAAGTCCTTTCTACGGCCCATAGAACTTGAATTCTCTGATTGCGAGTTTTGCAAAATCCGGTAAGCTACTGCTATGCAGTCTTTCTGGATTTGACAGACTGACCGTGAGGGATCTGGGTTCAAAACGGTTTCGATATCTGTTGGTGTGTGTGCAATGTTAATGTAGTTGGTAAACCTTTAAGGTTCCGGGTTTGATTCCCGGCAGCTTGACCCTAGAATTGGATATTTAGGTCACGTTCTTTCACCACACCGTCCTTGGACAGGGACTCTGAGCCGTTGAACTCCCGAATGGATGAAGAGCCACTCTGTGGAAATGTCGTCGGGGTAACGCGATTGTTATTACTATTGTTAATTATTAAACGAATTATTTAGAGGTCATTGAAAAAACGCACACTTCTCAAACTTGTTTTGCAACTCTCTTTTTGACCGAAGCAGGAATATAATGAATAATTTAAAAAAAATTGAGATGAATAATGAATAACGACCGTAAGAAGTTAATGAATAATTACGTTCAAATTATTCCGCTTCCACCCCCGAATAATAGATACAGGCGCGCAGCCAGGATTCTCAGAAACAGATTTACCATTTCTAAGAAGGAAAATATTTTGTATTTTGACTTGCACAATCCATTACCTTAACATTTTATGAACAATAATCTCACATTATATTATGAGATCCAGATCTTTCCACGCTAGAACGCCACTAAACACGCAATATATTTTGCGATCATTCAGAATTCAAGGATCACATTTTCGATATCTTGTTCAGGACTTATCGCTTTAGAAGAAGGTTTTAAAAACTTAAGTGGTAAGGTTTTTATTCTTTTCCTTTTTAGGTGTTTAATTAAGTCTTCCTTGCTTTCTGCAGCAAGTGATTATTCCCCTCATTAAGGTCCTCTTCTTTGCTTCAAACTGGCCAATGCAGAAGATTGTCATGATTTCAGTAAAGATTATTTAAGTCATTTTGTATTCGAAGAAATCGAAATTCAATTTAATAGGCGCCTTAAGACTGCTCAAGTATGGAGTCTTGTACTGTCCAACTAAGACAGGAACTAACAAAACTTAAAAGCTCAAAATCATCGATTTAGTTTATCAGTTTATTGGGACATTTT
The DNA here is from genome assembly GCA_025448195.2 of Parazoanthus atlanticus. Classification (NCBI taxonomy): domain Eukaryota; kingdom Metazoa; phylum Cnidaria; class Anthozoa; order Zoantharia; family Parazoanthidae; genus Parazoanthus; species Parazoanthus atlanticus. The sequence goes on from JAOEHT020171915.1 coordinate 4,604, forward strand.
GTGTAAATAGTTTTCCTTTACCTTGTATTTCATTAAGAGGTCCACAACTGATTTCCCCTGTAGTATACGCTATAGTATATTTTAGTAAATGTAACTACTTAATTACAAATAAGAACCGGTTCTGTCACATCGCTGACTCCTGTCCTCCATAATCTATATTGGCTTCCCCGAATTCAATATAAAGTCCTACTTATCACATTTAAAGCTTTCCACAACCAAGCACCCAGTTATATAAACTTAAGGATCTCATATCTACAAAACAGTCATCTAAGTACTCTCCGATCCAACAAAGCCCCCCTACTGGTGTTTCCTTGAGGCCGCTTTTCCAAAACTCTATATAATATTAGAAGCATCAGTTTTAATTTATTAAGTAGCCATCTATTTTTAGATTGGTGTAAGTTTTAAACCAAAGTACATTTAGACATGTATTTGTGGAATTTGCGCTATACAAATTTTTAATTTATTATTATTATTATTATTACAAAATCTGAAATACCCTAATTGGAAACAAACTCTCTATTACGTTTAATTTTTCATAAAGTAAATCATAAACTTGTAATGTTTCAGTTCCTTTTTGCAAAGTAAGACCAACTACTCTGACGATAAATTCTTGATGCGTAGGAAGTGTTTTACAAATAATTACAAACCATAGCTGTAAAATATGAGACACAACACTGTGAAAGTTTAAGGGGATCCTTTCCCTCAAATAAAAGTTTCAACACTGCCTTAGTCCGTATTTGCATTAAAAAATCGATAACTCTGCTCACAGAGCTTATGCCAAATGATTTAGTCTGACTGTTTCTTGAGCTTGAATTTTTCGTGTGTCGCTATCTTGAAATGTAATTACTACAGTGTCGAGCTCCACTCTTGGTGAATACAGTGTAACGTATTTGCGTCGACGTCATGTCGGAAAAACAGCAGCCAAGCTCACAAATTTGCAAAAAACAAGAAAAATGTACAAAAGTTAAGGATTTTATCACACCAGGTTTGCTTATCTTGCTTTTCTTCGTCCACTGTGAAAGGTCAATCGAATAACTTTTTGGTCGAAAAAAGTTACACACTTCATACTTTTGCTCTAAAAATTGGATTTCAAGACGCCATCTTGGAAATTTCTCTTACTACCTCGTACGCACGCGCAGTCGTTATTCCGACATGTCACATCAACTCCCTTGGAGCAAAAATTGGAATATAAAAATTACAATAACAAAACAGCAGAACAATGGGAAAATGAGGTACAGTAAAAGCAACTAACTACGGCGGCGGGCAACTAGAAACTTTGTCGGTGAAGTGTTATCTTATGGAAGGTGGGTAGCAACAAATTATACACTTTTTACATATCACGAAATAACGATATCACTGTGAATACCCTGTAAATTAATTATAGTACTGGCTATACAATATATTTTTCCTAGTAACTTTGTTCACATAATAACAAACAGATATCCCACATGGTCTAGTGGTTAGGATCCGGCGCTCTCACCGCCGTGGCCCGGGTTCGATTCCCGGTGTGGGAAACAAGACTTATATTTTTGTTGTAATAGAAATTGTTATTAAATATATTAAATGATTATTAGAATTATAAAATACAATCAACAGTACTGTCAGTGAATAAACGGATTTTAACACAATTTTTATTATTCATGGTAATGATTCGAGTTGTTAAAATTATTTCGAATCTGAAAGCTAACTGATTGCACTTTTTTTCGGAGGAGTAGTAACAACAACAAAAAACGTTTATCTAAAATTTAGGAAATATGAAAAACATAGAAAATGCAAAAGGAGAAGTAGAAGCTACTATTTAATTAAAATTGTTACTTAACTGATAAAATAAAAAAGACGAGGGCGAGCTTCACGGTCGAGAAAACGGCGCCGGAGGACCTGGCTATGCCAAATCTCGTATCGTGCTCGATGTATGATTGGGGTGCCCCGTCAATATTCAAGGGGCGAACGGAGTTGTGCTGAGTGCAGAGTACATGATTATAGGTAAAGCTTCCTACCGGAGAAATTAATGTTATTCAGTAGAGAGATTTAGCACCACGTACACGTGAAACGGCAAAAGTCAGGAATGGAAATGAGAAAGAAAATTATATGCAGTAACGCTTGCTAAGGCTGCAGATATAACATTCCCTATCTTTGCTAAAGGACCGAAAATAACAAGTTTCAGAGAAGAAATGGACTGCTATGTAGTCTAGACCAACAGAAAATTTAGTCGCAAGATCGTCCCTGCCGTTTGCCGTTTCACCGTTTACGTGGGGCCAAATCTCTCTATAATCTCAGTTCTGTTAAAACACACGAACGTAGCCTATAACGCCATCTTGTATTGCTTTAGCCATTTAGATGTTACTATTTACCCATCTCTTCTGTGTTTAGTGGTACACAAGGCCAGGCCCACACAGAGCGTCTCCACTCCTCCCTGTCAGATGCTGCTGCTCAGTTGCCAACCCGCTTCGTTCTTTAAAAAGCTACTAAATACGAAAAATCTAGCCTCCTCCTCAGGTAACTCTAATGGGGTGGAACGAGTCTCCTCCCTCACTCACCATCGATATTGATCCATACCATCGATACTGTTCAGCTTGCCGATAGAATTACTCACTCACTCATTGTCATCATCATCATCATCATCATCGTCATTATTATCATCATCATCATTGTCATCAAAGTCTGCAAAGTATGGAACACTGTGTACTAAGACAGATTCATAAGCATTTGAATGCCAATATCCGCCGGAAACGCAGCTAATTATGCTTTGTCAAGAACGACTACAATCCTTTAATACACTAGCACATCTTGCCTCGTATCTTCGCTCGGTTGGGTCTCCCTGGAACACTGACGCCTTCTGGCACAAGTAACCCTGTTCCGAAACCGCCTAATCAACATCGGTTTACCCTCTTGCGTCCAGGAAAATCAACGCGTCACTAGATCTAATTCCAGTAAGTACATGCAGGCAACTACCCCGTAACGTCCTTACATGTTCCTATTCAATCTTCCCTAGAACTGTTAGGACCTGGAACTGTCTGCCTAATTCTGTTGTTTCGGCCTCAAGCATAAAAGAATTTAAGTCCTACGCTGCACTCTGCATCCCAGAAATCAGAGTACCAAACCATCTGAGGCGACTGTAAACCTAGTTATTAGCGGAAGCTAACTATAGGGAACACTATTTAAGTATTTTTAAAAGTATCATTATGATCATCATCATCATCATTATTATCATCATCATTATCATTAACATCATCACTATCCAACGGTTCGACGGTTTATATTTTCCACATGTTATATTTACAACAAAGTATAGTATAAAGTAATTGATAGAGTGGAGGGTGCAGGATTTACAACCCAAGGGGTTAGTCAGGCAATCCTGCACCCTTCTGCATCTGTACAGAGTAAGAAAGGCGGTAACTTAAAGCAGATTCAGAAAATATTGGACTTTACATGGTGTATAGTTTATAATATATTAGGTACAAGAGTACTGATCAAGTGCTGTAGGAAAAAACGTTTCCGAAAGGAAACAACAATAACATTTATTGTTTGAGGAGAGAGTCTTTGTATTTTTTCCTAAAGATTTTAATAGACAAGCTTGTCTTTATTTCCAAGGGCGTTTCATTCCAGTTTTTAACTGCAGCATATTTAACAAAGGTTTGATGTAAGGTAAGAACAACATGAATAGTTGGTATACAGTTCGAAAATACTGGAAGTTTGAGATGTTGAGTTAACAACGTGAGCCGATTTTGCTTGTTTCTCAAATAATGGCAGGCAAATCTCTCTACCAAACACATAATGAATGTGACATTTGGCTGTTGAACAAACAACCTCTTATGCTAGGGGTTTAAAGGAAAACGTTCACGATATTACGAAAGCCTCAATCAGTCCTGAAGAATTCTTTAAAAATAACTGACCAATCATAGTGATTGAGCACCTGTGCAGGGGCGGATCCAGAAATTTTGGAAAGAGGGGGGAGCGGGGGCGGAACCCACATTTTTAGAAAAGGGGGGGAGGGCATCTGTGCTCCAAAAGACGTTTTTTTGCAGTGTTTTTCTTATAAAATATTTCCAAAATTGCCGACGAAAGGGAGGGGGCTATGGGCCCCTCTCCTAAATCCGCCCCTGCACCTGTGCACGTGACATCTGAAGACGCAATAATTGCGCTATAGGAAATTAGTGTTGTTTTACTTCAACAGCGGTTATGAGTTCACGTGCTGGTTTATCTAAATAGTTATAAAGGTGTCATCCAGTCTACGTCCATAAATAGATGCGGTCTGTGGTAAGACCAGCATGATTGCCTTTTGTCTGTGGTAGTAGTTTTTATATGCCAAAGAAATGTTTTAAGGGTACAATAGTTAGCTATTGACTCACGACAGCTGCCAGGCCTTGGCAAAAACATATTTTATATTTTGTTCACCTTTTATCTAATCTAAATGTATCTGTAATTGTATGGAACAGGTATAGTGTTGAAAATGCATATTTGGAGGAGAAAGAAGATACTTGCAATGCTCTAGGGGAAATAGCCGAGCAGACAAGGTAATAAATTTTATAAAGTATTAGTTAGAGTTTCGGGTAAAATTATTTTAGCAAGAAATTGATTTAACCATTGAGTATTGAAAGTTCTGATATCGACTGTGCTACATAGTTGGTTTCGGTGTCAGAACCTCACGACTGACGTCATAGATTTGCCTGAGAGATGCACAAATGATGGCTCGTTCTATCGCCGAGGATTGGCGATACGATGCATACTTAAGGCCCGACCACACGATGAAATATTACATGCAACATTGCGCGAATTATGTCAATCAAGTGTATCCACCCTCTGAAATGACTGCGTGCAATGTTGCAGAAGTAGGATCGAATTCTACGTCGCGCAACGTTGCACGCAACAATTACAAAGGAGACCACACGAGTCAATTCGTGTGGTGCGTGCAACATTGCATGCATCATGTGATAAGGCCTTTACACTCATATTCTACAAAACTTACTTCAATTGTGGGAGGTGAATTTATATCATTAACGTGCTCCACGTCTGGTTGACGTCAGTTATATTGTCCTGAAATGTTTAATTTAACTCCCATAACTAAAGCACATTTTCAATCCATGAGTAGAAGAGTGCAACTTATCAATATTGTGGGGGCGATTTATCGCCCTTCACCACTGGTGAACCCAGTCTGACGGACTGGGTGACGTCAGTTGTGAGTTCTTACACCGAGGTGGAGCCGTTTGCTTTGCACTGTTGGAGGAGTCAGGTTACTTCTTGTTAAGGGCGCTGTGTCACGGTAATACACCGACATATCGAAGTACCCATTTTTGCAAATTGAGATATTTCATCAAGTAAGAAGCTCTATCTGTCTAAATTGTTCCAGCAAATAAAATAGAATAAACGATATTGAAATTAAGTGCAGGGTGGCGCGGATGGAAGTGGATTATGATTCATCAAACTTGATTTCTTGTTTGGCTGAACAGAAATCAAATCATTAGCCAAAATGTAGAATGTTTTTGTTTTTGACGTCGACTCTCACATATTATTGCAATTACCTTTGTTCTCTCGCCACAACTCTTAATGTTTGGTGACATTGATGTTGTTACTATAGAAGCCAGACAATCTGAAAGCCCTCAGTGTCAATTGTATATCTGTAACGCGCTTTGTAGAAAACAGTTCTTAAAGGGATTCTCGGCTGTTTCAACACATTGCGCCCCAAATGCTCTTTGAACATAGCTTAGATCTGCTGGACAGCAGAAAAATTGTAAATCCACAAGGCAAGGTTTTTTGAAGGTGGTTTTTCACTTTTGGATTTTCCGGTGCCGCCATCTTGAAATGTAGAACGATTGCAGTGCCACATTTCAAGATGGCGGCGCCATCACCAGAGAGTGTCGTTATTTTTAAAAAAGATCATTAGATATTGGCTGACATGCATCCAGGTCAAGCTCAATAAGTTGGTACTGATATAGCAAGACTGTGTTAAAGCAACTAACCTTATCAGGAATCTTTCTCCATAAAAAAACCGGTTTATGAAGTGTCGCCTTTAAAGTTTTGCATGATTACTTTAGGCTTTGTTGTAGTGCATTTAATAACCAAAGATATTGTGTCAACTCCTTCTCAGGCAACTGTTCTGGGCTGGGATTAGAATACCCTGTAATTCGCTTGAAAATAAGTGTCTTGGCTCAATTCTTGCAAGCATGGGTTAACTGCTGTGTATCAAGTTATTCTGATGGTGCCTTTGCATTGCTCTGCAGTACGGAGTTTATTCCATTCCTGGACGAGGTGTTTAAGGAAGTCTTTAAGTTAGTACAAGTAAGTTGTTTGCTCGGTGTTAAATTTCGTAAACTGCATTCTTAATAATTGTCGTTTTCGGTCAAATGCTTACGACTAAAACACATAGTCATCTGCTTTTAACTGTATTACATCATTGAACCGTAATGCTCAATCAATCAGTTTGGCTGTAGTTTCTTCACACCAATGCATTTCAGACCTTGGGCGCCAAGACCCCTGAGCTCACGTGCAGACCATTTGGATTACAATTACATTCGCTTCGAATCACAAATCAAACATGCACACAGTCTGATTGGAGGATTTTGAAAGTTTAGTGTTATTTCCAGTTTATGTATCTACAAATTCGCTAGATAATCCCAAGCACTCATTTTAATTGTTATTTCTTTTAGTTGTGTATGTCTATAAGTGCTGAAGTTAAATAAATCATTAGTCATAAGGGTGGGTAATAGATGCGAGGACGAAATGTCCTTCACTAGACCTATTTACCCAACCCAACCCCAAAACCAAAAGAATACTGAACCCACAATATAGACATTAAGTTAAAATTAAGAACGTAACATAAGGCCGGTTCACACTAGTTCGATTATTATTATTATTATTATTATTATTATTATTATTATTATTATTATTATTATTATAGTGGCAGTACTAGACTTCTGAGTGCCCTGATGGGTGTAACTACATCAGCTGGGCGCGAACGTAACCAGCTGCTGTGTTCTGCGTTCATTAAAAAAAGTTCTTAATCCAATAAA
>JAOEHT020171984.1:0-11607 GCA_025448195.2 Parazoanthus atlanticus
CCTTATTGAAGTATAATCCCTCCTCTGTTTCAACTCTCGGTTATAATCACCTTCAGGTATAAGCAACTTTGTTTCGAAGCTCTCGCTGTTAGAGGCATCCTAGTTTTTAAACTCTTTCGGTTTTAGGCTCCCTCGGTTTTAAACCCCTTTGGTTTCAAGCATCTTCGGATTTAACCACTTTAAGCCCCTTCTGATAAATGCCCCTCCGGATCTATAAGCTGCCTCTACTACAAACCCCCTCGTCTTTAAATCCCTACGGTTTTAAGCACCTTCGGACAAAAGATATGGGGTGAAAACAAAATCATTAAATTTAAGATATTCATGATTACAGACATGTTTCAATTCAGTGATTCACGATTCATCTACAAATGCTTTCCATAAATCTTGATTCATTCCACAGTAATTGTACTTGTTTATGATTCATTGACCGTTGCTCATTATTCATAATTTCCCAAGTTTTAAAGACGATTATTACTAATTATTTTACGCTATTCATTAGTAGTGATTCCGCTTCTACCCTCAATAAAACGTCCCTCGATTATATGCCTTTTCGATTTTATGCACCTTCGGATATAAGCCTCTTAGGATGTAATTAAGCTCTCTTGGATATAAACCCCTTGACTTATAAGCTCACTCGGTTATAAGTTAACTCGGTTATAGTAATAACTTACCTCTGATATAGGCCTCTTCGTTTATAAGACCCTACGGTCACAAGCCTCTTTGGATAGAAGCCCCTTCAATTATAGGTACCCTCGGTTATAAGCTCCCTCGGTTAAAAGTACCCTCGTGACTTACTGTCAAACACGCGTTTTCGTAAAGACTCCCTCTTGTGTATAGTCCTCCCATTATAAGTAAAAAGGATGACATCTGCTTTAGAAGTGCTACTTACAGAACCCGTACAGACGTCAATCCTGTAAAGGTGCCGTTGGGGACAGCCGTTATGTTGTTGAAAGCCAGATGCCTAAATGGGAAATAATTGTGCTTTTCTACAGGCAACTTATAATTATCTTTTTGTCGCTCAATAACTGTTGCCTGTTAGAAATAAAAATTGGTTTTGCTGATAAAGTTTTTGTCGAGATATTTACCAACACAAAATAACCGAGTCTTATTAGCGCTAGTCAAGATGTAATACAATACAAAATGAGAGGAGTTTAGATGAAACCAAGTGTTGGAACTACTCGTTATTCGAATCTACATCATAAAGTGACATTCAAACTCTTCGTATCTATTACCATTGTTCAAATTGTGAAGAAAACATACTTTGCTAAATTTAACAGTGTTTATAAGCTACCAAAAATCCTTGCTTTTAAACCCTTCAGTTATTTCCTATGTCAGCTGTAAGCCCATTTGGTTATAAACCCTCTTTCTTATAATTCCTTCGGTTATAACCCCCTCGATTATATAACCAACGATTATAAGCCCAGTTGGTTATAAGCTCCCTTGGTTGTTGGCTTCTTCGGTTATAAGCCTCGTCGGTTATGATAAGCCCCTTTGGTCGGAATCCATTTCGATTATAAGCACACACTACTATCAGCACTTTTGGTTAAAGGCACCGTTGGTTATACTCCCCTTCGGTTACAAGCCAACTCAGTTATGCGTTTCCTGTTGTCTGTAATAATGATCCCTCTTGGTTATAAGCCCCTACGGTTTTAAGCCCCTCATTTATGAGCGCTCTTGGTTATGAGCTCCCTTTGTTATACGGACGTTACGATATATGCCACTTTCAGTTACACGCTCGTTGGTTATAAGCCCCTTCGGTTATATGCTCCCTCGGTTTATAAGTCCCTGCTATATGCCGCTTATATTCTAACCTAATCTTAACCTTTAAACTTTAAAACTATAACCCTAACCTTGGTGTTAACCCTAACCTTATTTCCATCGATTCACTGACACATAACTCAAAACTCATGCAATGGTTCTCTCGAGAATGATCTTAGTTGCCATGTTTTGCGTTTCCAACTTACACTGTATGCGCTCCTTTTGGAAGTTTCGGAATGGTAGTAAGACCTTGACTGGCACATATAATGTAACCTCTTTCATTAACTTCGGGACAAGCTCCGTTAGTAACAGCAGCGGTTACAGCTATCACGACGAACACAAACATGTTTGAAACTAGAAAAACAATAGAGAATGTTAAGGATGGAACTACCAATTCATTTTATGAGAGGGGTAATTTAATTAGAATAAAAAATTGCACGAGAAAAAACGAAACATTATTACATGATAGGTAATTATAAAATAGAAGAGAAGAAGCATTGTGTACAAAAATTTGCAAAGTTGTTTCACCCGCACCCCAACAGATCAAATAGTTGGTCGCTAAATGCGATTACACTGTAACATATTTCACTCTATGAAGCCCTTTCTAAAGTGAGTCTTTACAGTGTGTTGTCAGGATATAGGATTCAGTGAAAGATATAATTTACTAAATTGTTGAAAATAGAAATGATGTGATGAAGATCGAGAGTAACTGTGGTCCTTAACCCTATTGAGATGGAACGCGCCCGCGGAAGTTTTAAAAAATGTGTAACTTTTATTCTATTCAAGATAAACAATCCAATGTTTTGGACTTTTTCTCACTGTTTGCGGGTAAAAAAATAGTAAGACTAGTTTGTGTTTATGGGCCAGGGTGTTGCCATGGTGACCACGTTCTAAATGGCACTTTTGCTTGATTTGGTCATCTGATTTTTTTGCTGTTTTAGGCCAGACCAATTTAATTTCCTGTTTTACAAACCCTCCGAACTTGATTTTCGGAAATCTAAAAAAAATAAAAACAAGCTCTGGAGTAATATGTAAAATGCATATTTTTTAAACGATAAACTACAAAATCCTCACGCTACACAATCAGAGATGTACTTTCGCAAGTAGTTGGAAAATAGAACAATAAATGTTACGTGAGGTTCTCTTTTTTTCTGCTGTGTATTAAGAGCTCGCTTTGCAAAAGGCACGCAGTGGGTCACAAGCACTGGTCAAAGAGCACATTTGATTGGTCAACTTTTCAATCGCGGGTGTCTGAGGAGCAAGCAATGGCACCAGGAGGCCACCATGTCAGCTGTGCCTGTGAAGGCGATGGTCTAAAGTACTTGTGTATTCAGCTAGAATCCAAAAGAAAAGAGCACAAGTCACAACTCAAAAATTTAGCATCACATACCACTTGTCGATCGTTGTATCACATTTGAGCAACGAATTTTAGCGTTTTTTTTTTGCGGGAAACGTTGCAAGCAGCATTCAGGACAAAACATTTTGGATCGATGCAAAATTCAATGCGGGACCCTGGAAATGCGTTCACAAAGTTAATGGCCTTGCAAGCTCCAGTTCTTTCGGGGAAGAAAGGCGAACTGTCGCTAATATGCAATAACTTGATGGACGTCCTATCAGGTTCAGATCCGACAAATTAAAACTTGGCAAAAATGCCTGCGACACTCTGCAAATTTAAAGAAACCACAACAAGTTTAAAGAAAGATCCATCTGCTTACCAATCACGGCTGTTTGCAGCCGATAGTTTCAGGGATCTATGTATTGGATTACAAGGCGTCGCAAATACCTCAGGCAAAATAATCTAAAGAAAGAGTGTCTTTCTACATCCATGAGGCAGCTTGACCATGACAATTAATTCTCGAGAAATCCGATAAAAATTATTTTGACTTTGTCTGCAAATGAGCAACACGTGGTGTGCATTGCGTGAAGCAAGACTTGTATGTCATGAACATCCTCATCATGTCTTTTACATGTCATTTAATGGAAAGGTGTATAATTGGTGGTGAACAACAAATCAAAAACAATGTGTTTTCGATAGTCAATATTTTGAACTGCAAAACTGATTTATATACCTATTTAATAGCTCAGTAATTACATGTATCAACTGTTAACAAATTACTAGCAGCATTGACCTGTAGGTACGAGAAAGAGTTAAAAACTAGTTTTTACAAAAAATGTGTTGTTGGACCGATGTTCTCATCATTTTCTTAAACCAATTTTTTTTTTCCAATTTCCGAACTTATTCATTTGGCTGGGATATTTGTAAAACAGGAAATTAAACTGGTCTTGCCTTACTTGGTTTCAAAACTTGAAATGCGTGAATCTAATGATGTTAACCACTGCTAATTAAAATAAAATCCTGATCAATTAAGGTGCTTCATGACGTCATTATACTGCGCATTAGAGCTGCAGCAAGAAATCCGAGATGGCAACTACATGATTTCATAATGATGTCATGATCTATGATTTAACTATTGATAATTTTTTTTTTTTTTTAGGCTTGGAGTTGTTTTAGACTATCTTTATTTAAAGGCCGGCAAGAAATGGAAAAGCAAATGCACGTGATAATCCTAACTAAGAATACTTTTGGCCCCCTCAGTAAGCAAATACGAACAACAAACATCATTTTTCATTAAATAATGATTCTGCCTGCATATTCTGGTATTTGTGCAATAGTCCAGTTTCTAGTTTCCTGTTTGCTATCGCTGGCCATTGAACCGCGTATTCACATTCAACGCCAAAACGAGCCTTTCCTGTATACACTCATAGAAATAGAAAAATCACATCGAAACATTAGTGTTTACAAACCTGAAACGTTGCTAGTTCAATAATTGTCTATGGAAAATAGTCCATCATTAGAGAAACTAAAGAAAGTGTGAAGTCAAGGAATTGCGTGCGATTCTAGAACAACATAACCAGCCGTCGAGCGGTAAGAAAAGCGACCTCATGCTTCGATGCTATTCAACATTTGAAAGGTAAAGAGAAGATGTGGAAACGTCACAAAATCTGAACGCCAGGAACAGTCATTGGTTTATATTGTTACCAATTCGAAAAAATGGTGAAGAAACAACGTATCAACAAGTGCTACGCGAAGCATCGCACTACAAATTGAGCAAAGACTTGCAAAATTTGTGTTTCAACCTCGTACAGTTGTAAGACTATCTCGTCACAAAAACAGCAAAATAGAGTCATTCATTTATACAGACGTAAGCATTCAAAAAACCTAAAGCGCATTAGTTTTTCATAACTGTTGAGGGCTTTTAAACATAAAATCAATCCCTCCCTTGCTGTCGTTTGATCAAGTTGCACCAGCGATTTTGCATAGATGCCTTCGACAGAAAGCTAAAAAGATGGATCTTTTATCGACAGCCTTCGTTCGAATATATTCAAATTTATTGCAAGCTACTGCTGCACACTATTTCCAACGACTTCCCTTTTCTTTCTGAGACGAATGAACTTGTTCCATTGAACGTTTTTCTTCGAATTCAATCTCTTTATGTACAGGTAAACACGAAGCCAGCGATGTTCTTGTATACAAAGAAAGAAACACTAATCTTATAGACCGGTAGTGAGGGCGACTTGTTGTTTTCAAACATTGCTAATGTACAAGAAACATTTGATTGAAGTAAGGTTTCCTTCTTAAATATCTCTTTCTTCTTGACCTAACGTTGGTATTTTCTCGTTCTTAGAAACGTGTTCTCTATTTGTAGTGACGGCAGTTTGATGTCTTTTTCCTACAATTTTGTATGGAATGATTTCAATTCTTTCATTATTTCGTTTGGATTCGAGGTTAAATTATTTTCATTATGTAACTTTTCTCGGGTATCTTTTCTTGTTTATGTTGAGAAAATATTATGTGTTTTTCACCTTCCTCGAGCCATCGAGAGCGTAATGTTGTGCCTTTGGTATTATAATGATAAGCTGGAGTTTAACACAAGTTTTGTAGATTATGCAAACTGTGATAAATAAAAACTGATAAATACCCACGTTGGATAGAGGAATATAAAGATCTAGATGATGAAAGAGTCATTTTGGGACATCATAAAACACAAAATATGACAAGTAACAATGAAAAATGGTAAAGAATAGGCTAAACAAAGAGTACAAATTTTAAATATCATTGAAAAGGTGATCAAAAAATTATAAGGAATTGTTGTCAAATAACCCTAATATTGAAACAGTAACGCAACTGAAAACATGTATATAAAACAAAGTATGAAGTGCCTTAAGAGCGTCTGCCTATAAATTTTGAGATGTTGCAACACGGCTTAAAACTTTGAAAATTCTGATATTTTGCCTCAAAGACACCTTTTGGGAACTATCTTCGAAAATATTATCGACACTTTCCGAAAACTGAATTACATGTACTTGTCTGTTCAGTGATGAAACAAAGATTCACGGGTGGGCTTCAACTAGCCTGCTTAAGTTTGAGATGCCGCCATCGCTTTTCAGTACAAACTCAATATTACGTGTTACTTCGTACTGGAAAAGGCTTGGATGCTTGAATAGTGTTAGAATTATTACAAAGTTTTGAGCAAAGCAAAACGTTCCCACTTCTTACGTAAAGATGATCCAGTTTCTTTTATATTGATGGTGAGCTGTTTAACTTCATTGGCCGACGGACGAGGACTTAAGAAAGCAAACGGCACGTTTGCTGTGTATTTCAGCAATAACATCATATTTTACCAAAGTGACACCCAAAATAGCGGATTGCTTACTTTAAATCCTAACAAAATACGACGATTATACCTGAACTCCAAACTCGGGGTTATTAAACCAAACAGCTTGCCACCGTTAGATCATCATCGCCAATTTAGAAAAGTTCCATTTCTTTGAGCGATGACAAGTTTTCAGATTACAAACCGAAAAATGAAACCCTGTTAATATTCATACTTATGCTAAATCACTTGTACTCAGCTCAAAAGTGGGCGGCGCGGTGTGGATACACTATTCCTATCTCGTATAATTCAAAGGTTTTGAGTTCGAAATCGGGCACACCATTTTAGTAAGTTAACCAGCTGGGAGCGGAAAGTTTAGATAATATACCAAACCAATGCTGTAATTGTATATAGAAAATATAGAAAAGTCACAGCAAATATTCTATTTCAAAATATGAATTGAGTTTTTGTCGAGTACTGCAACCAACTTACGCGTAAAGACTCCTTTCTTCGAGATGCTTGAAAGAAAGTCATTACACAGCTCAAGAACTTAAGAAAATGTACTTGTCTGTCCAATTAAGAAACATAGTTTCCCGGATGGTGCATAAAGACGCAGACTGCAGGTTGCTTGATACACTGTTGCAGGTTGACAAGACAAAACTCGAATCAGTATTAAAACAAAAAAATAATGAAACTGCTGATCACAAAACGATATGCGATTCAAGTTAGTTGATTATCAGTAGAAGTGGAGTAGTAGGCATGTGATAGACACCCTTAAATTATGTTGCTTAATTGTTCCGTTGAAACATTTAAAGTTTCACGGCCGCAGGTGTAAAAAGCACTCCATTACAGGTTGCAGCTTGCTAGAGACTCGAATCAGTGTTTAACTAAGAAGTAATAAAATATTTAAATTAAAAGCGATTTGCATTTCAAGTTCGTTGACTTAGTACACGTGTGTTATAAACTCAATATATAGCTATGTTCTTTGTTTCGTTGAAACAATAACATTTTATGGTTACGGTGTAAGTGCAGGTTGGGAAAACCAAACTAAAACCGCCATCTTTTGTGCATCGAAGAAAGAAATATGTATGAATCAGTCACTGCACATTTTATGTCCCAGGGATGGCGTATTTGCTGCTGGCCTCTCTTAACCTTTTATATAATGCAGTCAATTTTGTAGGCAAATATAGACCCGGTTTCAATTCACGGCTGGGCCTGGGGCGAGAGCTTCGAGAGAGAACTTTTGAGTGCCGCGAAATTCTGTGTGTGGAGTGGAAGACGAGTTTCCCTTCCAATTTTCTTCCCTCTTTGGATTTAGCCGATATGATCTTGTATCGAAACAAAGTTTAAGAGGATTTAATCTGAAGACTTCTATATTCTTTTGTTTGAGGCGATAATTTTTTTATTCATAGTTTCTTGACTCGACTGAACTGATGATTGTCTTCCAGTCGTCGCAAACGTGGTCAACCTCGGGGCAAGGATGAAATTATTCAAAACTGCTGGCCGCTTAAAATATTTTCTAGAAATATTGACTTGATATTTTCTATTGTGTTGGTTGTGCTTTTAGTGGAAATTCTTGCTTGTTTTGCTCGCGAGGCGAAATTAGAGGAACTGGAACAAAACTTCGCGAGCAAAATACACGAATAAACTTGTATACGTGAGGCAGGAAGAAAACCAAACAGCGAGCGGGGGTTTTGAAACAAGTACTCATAACGTTTTTGAAGGATATTTATTATTTACTCCATGGCTCCCACGCGATCAGTTTACCCAGCAAGAATAAGAAGTATGATTGTGGTGATACCGATAGCTTGCCCAAGATTGTAGTGTCCAGTCGCTTGGTGAATTGATTGTTCTTTTTCGACTTAGTTTGTCATCATCAATCGAGGTTCAAGCCGTGCAAACGATTGAACTGGTCTGCCGCCTGTGACTCCATTGTGTCGAATGATATATTCAATTGTTTCAACAGAGACTTCAACTAACTCGTGCTCTATTGCAGCAGTTATGTTTTCGGAATCCGTCCATGTTTTGATGACAGTTTATATTTTGCGACTCTCACGTTTCGAAAGCACAAACGGCGCCGCTTGTGAATGTTCAAACCTCTACGCTATAACTTGGACATTCGTCAAGTAATTAAGTGACATATAACCCATTCCGGAAGTTAGGCTCCAAATAAAAACAAGAACAAATCTCTCTTGGACCAGATCCGACCATGAGACGAAACCGGTAATTTAAGTCACTTTTTGTGCACACGCAAGTTAAGCTATGCATGTGCATACATGTTTTCCCACCAATCTAACTCGCTGAATTTCCACCATTTTGTCGATCAGAATTGGAAAGTTTCAGACATGTCTAAATGCAAACTTTTCGAAAATCGATGCGATCATTTTTTAAGTATATGTACAGCAGTTGTTCAATGGTTACAGCGAAGCTAACTTGTGGCTAGAACAGACTTGAACGGTTTAGACAATGATTAGTATTTGTTAACTCGTGTACTAAGAATTAGAAGTGTGAATACCTCAATAAAAGCTTGGTGTACATTCCCGCTACCTTCTAATGAATAGTGCCCTGAGTGCCCAGAATTGACACGCGCATACCAGCAGCAGGCGGCGTTGTACAGTAAGACAAAGTGACTGTAAAAGCCGTTTTAAAAAATGAAGTCTTTGCGGTCTTGTTTTCAGTTAGACAAATTCCAGCAAGGCTGGAAGTTCTTAGCCTAAGACTAGAGGTCGCTGTTGGCCGTCGATCATTGCGAAGCACTGATGTAGAAAAAACATAAATTTTTACCTCTCCTGGTGTGATTGACAGCAGTTCTTGCAATTATCAAGTTTATTCTTATTTATGCCACTAGTCCTTCCAAGGCAAAGGTGTGAGGGGCGTGAATCTTGTAACTTGATACCGAAACAATGCTGTTTTTTTAAAATAGACTGTATAGAAAAGTCACAGCAGTTGTTTTACCTTTACAAACTAATAATTGATCTTTTGTCCAATACTACAGCCAACTCACGTGTACATACCGTGTTCCTTCGAGAAACTTCAATAACTTATTTCACAACTCAAAAAGTTCGGCTCGTAGACACTACAAACGTGTACAACTGAAGGAAATGTGCTTGACTGTTCAATTATGAAAACAAAGTTTCCCGGATGGTCCATAAAGACGCAGAATGCAGGTTGCTAGATCACCTGCTGCAGGTTGAGAAGACAAACCTCGAATCAGTGTTGAACCAAAAAAAGTATTAAATTTGCTGGCCAGAAATCGATTTGGGTTTCAAGTAAGTTGATCATCTGTAAAGGCGGACTAAAAAGCTCGTATTACACACATTGAAATTACCGGTGTGTTGCTTAATTTTTACGTTGAAACATCAAAGTTTCATGACTGCAGACATTGCAGGTTCCAACTTGCTGCAGGTTGACAAGACAAAACTGAAATGAGTATTAAAACAAAAAGTAATAAAATTACTTAATAACCAAAAAGCGATTTAAATTTCAAGTTCTTTGATCATCCGAAAAAGTGAACTAGTGTGATATACGCGCTTCGTTGAAACAATAAAGTTTTACGGCTATGTGTGAAAAGCACAGGTTACAAGTACACGCGTAGATTGGGAAAACAAAACAAAACCCCCCAGTGTTTGTGTGTCGAACAAACAAATACACATGAGCAAATTTCTATCTCCCATGCAGGGGAGAAAAAACACCAAAACGGACAACTCATCTTGAAAGTCATAGAGGGGGTCCAAATACCCCTTTTGAAACCAATCTCAGACGTAACAATTTATGGAAACAGAATGCGATTTTTAAATTAAGATAACTTTAAACTACATTAGTTTTTATAACTTAATACAAAAGGTCGACTATTATAAATCATTTAGAAAAGAGAAAGGAAACCCATCATCAGCCGATGTTGTTGATTCATCACATTCATTACTCGTTTTTTATAATTTTGTGCAAAGGTTTTGGTCAAGAGTTACATTTCATTCTATCTTAACATTTGATCAAAGTAGTATATAGTAACAAAAGTTACAACTAAATTGTGCATCTCTTTATCATACTTTTAGTGGTATCAACATAAACTTAAAGGATCGGTTAATATATAATTTTTCAATTTGTGTTCAAGAATACACTCGCGCGTCAAGTCAAAACTTTACAAAATATTATATTATGTTTATGCTGCCAAGATCTATAGACTCGGAGTAGTTAAGCCAGGGATACGCTAGGTAATTTTGTACGCCGATCGCGATTGGCAAAATTCGCCTAGTGTGTCATCTACTGCGATAGCAAATTTCGCTGATTGCAGCGACTGGCGTATAAAATCACCGGTATCTAGTATGTCCGATACCAGCAATTAAATACGCTACAGTTCGCAGAGATTGGCAGCTGGTCCGTCTAGTGCGCCCCTTCCTGCGATTTTATACGCTCATCGCAGCGAATCGACAGTTCATTCATTCAATCAAATTTTGTGATTTTATCACGTGACTTTTCAAAAGGGCGGACGAAGCGTTGGTGATCAGATGAAAAGGAAGAAAACCTTGTTACTCTCTATTCTCTATTTGATATACTGTTCAAAGATTATAGTAATATGTTAACGAGAAGGCTGCCTATCAAGAATATGCAACCGAATTAAAAATGACAGGTAAAATAATCTTAATTCTACGAGGTCAGATACTCGAAATTTTCCTTTAATATAGACATCTAGCATTTGCCAATCCTCACGTGTTCTGCTCGAGACGAGGTTTCTTCTTATGCAGGTCTCTTTCGTAGTAAACATTTCCTGCAATTATTCGAAAGTAGCCCTCCAACATTTTACTCCCGCATATCGTATTTCTTTTGCATTACTGAACATTGATTTTGCACACAGTTTATTTTATGGGATAACAGTGAATAGTTGACCCTAGAGTATAATTATGCGAAGCACTTCTCACATGACTTTTTCTTCAACCTTTCTTTGATGGAGGAACTTTGGCAGAAGCGAACGAGTTTCACCGACTATATTATATCTCCAGCATAATTGTAATTTTGAAAAGTAATGCAGTATGCAACATGTGTATTTACTTTTGTTCGTTCTGAAGACAATGCAAGGCAATGGGAAAATTGTCGGCTCTTTCAGATCACCGCTTCAGCCTGATATCAGATCATCTCCAATTCCTGACTCCGCACATAGCATCTAGAACAACAATTTCAAATCTAGAGGTAATTCATT
>JAOEHT020172050.1:0-11607 GCA_025448195.2 Parazoanthus atlanticus
AGTGTCCAATATCGTGAAATATTAGGCTTGCACGTGACCGAAATGGCGTGATTTGATTGGGAGTCAACGCAAGCGTTTCCAGTGAGGAATAATAAATACATTTAATGGATAAAATATATCAATATTTATTTACAGACTGAAATAGGTCCAGAGCAAAGGTTATAACCGTGGTTAATTGTGGTGGAGAGAGAAAAGATGACTGACTTTATTGGGCCCGGGTTGACTGCCTATTCTTTGCATAGAAGGTGCGCAGACATGAGTTTCAATTTCAAGTGGTAAACACAACATTTTATGAACGAGTGCAACAAGTGAGTAAAACAGTTTTTGCATGAGAAAATAAAATTGATATCTTCAAGCCGTCGTGTAATTCAGTTATTTTTATTTTAGACAAAACTCACAAATTGTCTGAAAATCTTCAGAAATCTACAGAAGTGGGCGAAAAAGCTTTTAGAGAATTTTCAGAAACCTTTTGAAACCTTCAAAAGTGGTCCGAAAACATTTTTTGAACGCTGTTGACAATTTTTGAAGTTTTTCTAAAATCCGCCTACGGAATATCTTTGGAAACCTTTGGAAAGTTGGGAGAAAAGATTTTATAACTCTGTTGGCGATTTTTTAAAAATTTAGGAAAATCTTTGGAAAATCTTCGGAAATGAATATCCTAACAAAATCTCCTGAAATCGTTGTCATCACAGGTCCCGCATACGAATGTGTTTCTTGAATTGCGCTAGTGATGATATGTTTCTGGTCTCGAGGCTGAGTTTGTTCCAGAAATTTTGCGTACGGTATCGCAGGGAGTGTTCCCGTAGGTGACTGTATTGAAGCGTGGTACACGGAAGTTCGCTGAGCGCAGCCCGTCACTGGGTTCTTGTTTGGAAACATTTAAATATTTCTTGTGTTCACGGAATATGCGCCGTAAATTATCTATACCTGAAATTTTACGAAGTATTATGGCAAATGCACAACGTTTTCTTTATTACCTTCAAAACTAATTCTGCTTTGCTCCAAGCTCCATAGACATCCTTGACTCTTATCTGAATTTGTAGGGTGTAGTTTCTGGCATCGTCTCCAGGGGAGAGAACAATTCCACTGAACGATGACAGAGGGCCGTGTTTTACGAGTTTGTAGGTTTCAGCTGAGCCATTGTCGGGACGTCCCCACAGCATTTCATAGCTCAGCGGTTTGTCGTCATCTTGCCAGCCGTTACAAGTAAAATTAAATTCAGTATTCAGTGACATTCCCTCTTTGGGTGTGACGTCACAACTGCCTTGACGTGGTGGGAAGTTGGTTGTGATGTGATATTCTGCAAAACCGCTGACACCTTGAAAGGGAAAAGGACTTTATAAAATTCTTTCACAATATTACCTGTCTTTCATTGCTTATAAAGTTAGAAATTTGGATCAAAAGAAGAGGGGATCAACTATATATATTATGGAGAAATCAGATGGTAAAGTAGAAGCCCGTTGTATATCCCAAAGCGGACTGAATCCGCATTTGAAACCAAGTACAAATAAAGACTTATATTAAATGTGGAATGCACATGCAAATGCGATCTGATACTTATCGGCTAAAAGATCTTGTTCTTTGATAAGAAAACGGAATATTTCAAATTACTCCAAAGTGAATTTGTACAAGGCTAAAATTAAATATCTGAGAAAAATAATAGAACTCAAATAGAACTTGCTCCTTTGCAGAACAAAGAAACTTTTCTCTCACCGATATTTCCATTTGCAGCCAGTATTCTAAATTTGTTGAAACTCGAACGAGACAATTAATGCGGCAATGATGTGGCACAAGGATTGAACCGTCAGAACGTCCGAGGATATAAAGTGAAAGAATGTTAAGAGATCTAACCGACAGAACCAAGCACGTCCACATAAAATTTGCAAAAACAGAAGAAAGAAACATTTCTTTCACTTTCTCGTTGCTTCTTTACTTGCCTTTCCAAACTTACCAAATGTTTTCAAATGTAATACTAAAAAGTATTTTATTTTTCCTGATAAAACCGATCAGCTGGATACAAGAGAAACACACAGGTGTTAACCAATATAAAATATAGATACACTAAACTTTACAATAAAATCAAGTTTAAATCGTCAAAAAAGTACGATTTTAGAATGTATTGAAATACTGTATTAAAAATGTGCTTATTACGGTTCTGGTCCAGGAAAGAAAACTTAAAATTTGAAAATGAAGATACTGTCGTTTGGAACTTGTTTAGTGATGTGAAGATTGTTTTTGTTCACTAAAATGAAGAATTCGTTAATCTTAGGTGGAAGGGCTTTTGCTTGCACTGTAAACCTGAAACGCAACGTCACAACCTACACAGTACAGGCTCGCTTACCATCTTCCTTCTTTGCTTTTACTCTAAACTTGTAGCTCTTCCCGCCTGTTAGTGCACCTGGTGATATCACTAAACTAGGAAATGTCTGTGACGTCATGGCGTAATCAGGCCATATCTTAGGAGCTAGAGAGCCATCGGTTGTTTCCACTGTCCACAGATAAGAGAGGGACTGGGACTGATTGCAACCAGAGCAGGAAGACTCCAGAACGAGTTTCTCAGACGCTATCATTTTGGCCGCACAGTTGGCTTTACACCTTTTGCGAGGGAAGAAGGTTTGGCTATTAATGTACACGTTTTGTCAATCAATCAATCAATCAATTAATCAATCAATCAAGTGGTATGTGAAGTTACTCAAAAATTGCAAAGCATAATTTAATTTTTCGTGGATAAGTAGTTGCCATCATTTTATTCTCAAACACATGCCCCGGAAAGGCTGGACTTTTGTTTAAAGTTCAGGGCAAATGTCGTTATGTGCGACGTCAGCACGGTGGATAAAATGGGTGTTATTTACTCTAACAAGCATGTTTTACCCCCCTTGTGACATCTTCAGCCCTTACAGTATTTTCTTCTATGATTTTGTTTCCGTAGCAACGGGAATTTTCCTTCGGTCTCAGGCGCCTTGAGTAGTAAGTGTATTAGTTTTTGCGAGGTATAGTAAAAGATAGTATTGTATCTTCATTTTCCTGTTACTGCGGCTTTATTTAGATAAACATACTTGCACACTTACCGTATGTTAACATTTGGTGGCTGTCCCAGTAGTACTATCACAGTCTGTGATGCCACGGCTGTGCGACCAGGCTCATCCGCTGCACTCACGTTAACTGTAAAAACGTAGTTAACATGTTCATACAGAGTCTGCGCACGAATCTTGTACACGGGACCGTCGAACTCTACCAAACCTTCCCCGCTACCAAAGCAACCTCCGCTGCCAATGAAGATTTTGCTGGTTCCTTGTTGCCGGCAAAACCATTTAAACAGTAACGAGCGGTTGCTTAGGGAGGAGTTAGTTGCATCACGTGACTCACTGGCATTCAACACGAGCTGGTCAGCCCAACCATTTGACCTTGAACTGCCACCAACAATACGTGCAACGATACCTGGGTCTGCGATACTTACGTACGAGAGGTCAGCGTTCGTTAAACTAATTTTTCCTATGCTAACTGTCAATTCAAAAATGTAGAGTCCTGGCTTCAGTGTTGCCTTGGGGATGATAATAGAAGGTAGGTCAACTCGCACTTCTTGAGGGAGGCTGTAAGACAGACAAATGAATTGGCTTAGTTAACACCCCATGCAGAAGAAATCTCTCTTGAAGTTGAACATATTACTTCTGAATCCTGAAAACAACAATTCTGCACGTGTGTTATTTGAATTTTACACCACGTGCGAAGTGCGTCTGCACTAGTTTTCCGAAGGTTTATCATCGGGAGACAGCTAACGACACAGCCTCCAAGGCAACCGCCTTATTTCATTTGTAGCGGGACCCTTGGAAATCCAATTTCCGAGGATCCCGCTGCAAAGGAAACGAGGCGACTGCCTCGGAGGCTACTA
The DNA here is from genome assembly GCA_025448195.2 of Parazoanthus atlanticus. NCBI lineage: Eukaryota > Metazoa > Cnidaria > Anthozoa > Zoantharia > Parazoanthidae > Parazoanthus > Parazoanthus atlanticus. The sequence continues at coordinate 3,890 of JAOEHT020172050.1, forward strand.
ATGACCCCCTAGTTAGATATTTTAAACGATTTGTTAATACAAACATGGTAACCTACCCGGACACCTTTTCCCATACTTTTTCTTCAGTTAGCAAACCAACGGCTAAGAAAACCGATCACTGTGTGAAGCTGTTTAATGTAACTAACCAACTATTTCTTTCTTAATCATATTGTTGACTTGCACATCAACAAACTTTGAAGTTCAAAGTGAACATATGGTGGCGTATATGCGTATATTCTTCCCGACAATATAATTAACAAGTAATAGGCCTACATGCTATCCAATTTTGAAATAATCGAATTCATAAAATTTCTCGTATTGTCAAATTAGACTCGGCCTACGGCCTCGTCCAATTTTAACAGCCCTCGGAATTTTTTTCACCCAAATATTTCAAAATTGGATAGATGTAGTTTTATTACATATATCTATTACACATATTTCTTGTTGTATCTGACCTATTAAAATTTTTTTTTTTAAATATATGGCTAAAAGAGTAAATATGTTTTAAGAACACTGAATTTTCGGCATCCTTTATATTACATATACATCTATTACATATACATATACTTATTAGCATCCAGTGTGCTATAATTTAATCGCTGAGAAAAAGGTATCGTTATTGTTTTGATGGTCATGGTCACGGTCACGGTCAATGATCAATGATCATGGTCAGAGTCATGGTCATGGTCATGGCCATGGTTGTGGTCATGGTTGTGGTCGTAGTCATGGCCATGGTCAGGGTCAGGGTCAGGGTCACAGTCACGGTCACGGTCACGGTCAGAGCCGTGGTCGTGGTCGTGGTCACGGTCACGGTCACGGTCACGGTCACGTTCATGGTCATAGTCAAGGTCAAGGTCACGGTCATGTTCAGGGTCATGGTCAAGGTCATAATCATGGTTATGGTAATGGTCACGGTCACGGTCATGGTCATGGTCAGAGTCGTGGTCGTGGTCGTGGTCGTGGTCGTGGTCATGGTCATGGTCATGGTCATGGTCATGGTCATGGTCATAGTCATATGGTCGTGGTCATGGTCATGGTTATGGTCATGGCTATGGTCATGGTCATGGTCATGGTCATCGTAATGCTAATCATAATCATCGTTCTTGTCGTCTCTATTATCATCAGTTAACGTTGTCACATCACTGTTTCTGTTATAACTGACATTATTATTGTCATATGTCATTATTATTGTGATTAATATTATTATTAAATTTGTCTACTAGAGGAGCTATCATACCTTATCTTTCTATTGTTGTCAGGGGGGAGAGTGGTGTTGAACGTCTTGGCCTGGTACGAGTCAGCTCTATACAATGTCCACTCATAGTTCGCTGTGTACTCTCCTTCACAGTCACTTTCAACCTTCGACATAAGTGTGAACGACCTGTCGTATAACATGTCCGGTGCACTATACGCAGTTTTCCCGCCACCAAGAATGGTAACTCGGGGCAACGAGCAATCTTTGCTCGTAACCACAACACTTGTGAGCGTTACTTGCTGACTTGCCTCGTTCCAGGCCCTAACTGTCACAGTATATATCCCGGTCTCTGTGTAAGTGTAGTTAAACACAGTTGTAAAGTAGTAAGTGGAATCAAAGGGAATGATTATAAGCGGATTCACCAAACTTTTAAGGTCAATATTACTATCACGCCGCGGTACTGGTAGAGTAAGTGTTTTGCCTTTTTCTACGTCTGCGACAAATTTGGTGTCTTGACCTGGTTGCTTACAGAAAAGAACAAAAGTGACTTTGTGTCCGGCTTTAGCGGGAGAGTTGCTAGTCAGGAACAGCCCCATTACGGTGTTCTTCAGTACAATATAAGTCTGATGTCGTTGGGAACTAACAGTGTTCGACGCTGTCACAGTAACGGAATAGTTGCCAGGTAATGGAAATGGATGCTCCGTCGACGAGTGAAAGGTGCGCGCAGAGGAGGAGTCTCCGAACACCCAATCATACTGTACGCACGTGCCCTTGTTATGTTTTGCCTTTAGGACTACCGGATACTCGCTTGGGAACACATTTCTCTCTTTCCCTCCCCCATGCTGTAAGGGCGTGGCACTAGACTTTGAGTTCAGTGGAATAATTTCCAAGTCTGTAATATTTTCTATAACTTGGACATGCGTGGTAAGAGTAACACGACTTACCAAATTGCTCATAGTCACCTTCGCGTTGTAGCATCCGGATGCAGGATAGTTATACACGTGGTCAATCTGCGCAAGAGTTGAGTCAAAATTTATCTTTCCTGACGTAATTCCGTTGCCGTAGTCAATTTCATAGTGAGCATCATCTGGTGGAATAGTAGCAGCGTTTCGCTCCAGTTTAAATCTAATTCTTGATTCTGGCCAGTAGACGACATTGGTTTGGCTAAGCGAGTAACCTTGCACAGGGTTCATAATTGTCACAGTCTTCGTTAGGCTATCCCTAGAGGCATAATTCCACGCATGCGCTGACAATGTATACACTCCAGCATGTGCATAAGTGTGATTAGCGCTGAAACGTCTGACGTCATTGCTGGTCTGTTGTTCTCTGTAAGTCGCATTGTTGTCTCCAAATTCCCACAGGATGCTGAGTTGCGAGCCCATCGTACAGGACACGTAAACAACAAGCGGCAAACCAGCGCGCGAGTGGGAATTGAAGCTAATGCTTAACCCCTCAAGTTGTCTTTCCATGTGCACGTGCAAACTCAAAGTCTTTAATGCTGTTACTGAATTTGAAGCATTCAACAGAAGAGTGTAGACTCCTGGTTCTGTGACGTCTCTAGGGCTTATCACAACTAGACCTGAAAGTTCTGCAGTCTTTACCTCCACATTATTCAGGCGCTTTCCTTCCAGAAACACTTTGAACGTTATATTTGTACCCTTATGCCATGTCCACTTGATTGTTACGGGTTTACCAAATATGGCATGCTTAACAGTCTCGGTAAAGTTCAAGCCAGTGATTCTGATATCAACATTGGCAACCCCTTTTGCAGTATTACTGCCTTTCTCATTCCTGCAGGTTACCAAGATCTCGAAAGACCCTGTTCTGCTGTACTTGTGAAGGATTGGAACATGTAAATCAGAGTCATTAAACCTTCCCTCAGTCCTATCGCCGTAGTTAACTGTACACTGGAAAAGGAAGCCATAGGAAAAATCAATTCTGATTGAGCTGCTGTTTCCGAGAGTTGTAGGCTCGCAGGAAACTACTAAGCCGTCGATTTTCAAAGGCTCTGTTGGTTTATTCACTGTAATGTTGGACATAAGGTTCACTTGGCTTGAACTGATTTTGTTGGCTGCTCGCACCCAAGGAATAAAAGTGCCGTGTTTCTTGTAGCGATACTTGACACTTTGTTGAGAGGTGTCTTGTCCAACCGACCCATCTCCGAAATCATAATGATAAGATACATCCGATCCCTGAGAAAGTCGGGTGTAGATCACAATTTCCATAAACATCTCGATTGAATCTAATGGCGTATAAGCCGAAAGTCCACTGATTGGTTCTTGCACGATTGCGGTTGAGGATATTGTCTGGTTCGGTCCTACTAAGTTATATGCAACAATAGTGACAGGGTACTGTCTTGGTAATTTATAAGTGTAATTTGCTCGGAACTCTGAGTCGGCCGCGTTTGATTTCACAATACGAGACGGTGAACTGTCACCAAAATCAATAACATAAGTGACGTCACTTCCACTGTTAATCGTCCAGGTGATTATCGAATGTTTGCCAAGAGCAACCGCTTCAATTTCCTTAGTGAACTTCAAGCCTTGTATTCTGTACTGAACAGCAATTGCTTTCTGTGTCGTTACCGTACTCAGCTGATTTGAAGCTGTCACCGTTACTATGGCAACACGAGGTGAAGTATACGTATGAGATATGGACGACGCCGTCGTTGTTACATTTGGGCTGCCATCGTCAAAGTTTACAAAGTACGTGACGTTGCTTCCTTTCATAAGAGAAAATGTTAAAATAAGACTTTCATCAGGTTGTGCGTGGACCGGAAATCTAAGAGCGAGGTCTTGAATCCTCTCTTGAGCCTGCAGTACGATCCAACTCTTGTTGTTACTTATCAAGTTCTCACCGCTGACCGTCACGTTGTAGAACCCTTTACTTTGGAAAGTATGTGAGAACGTTTTATAAGCTCCTCCACCGGGACGTTTGTGGCTGTAGTACTTTTTATACACTGTCGGATGTCTTTCGGTATCGTAATAAACCTTGAAGTACACATCTGTGCCTTCAGTGACCTCGGAATGGATTTGAACCGGTGACCCAGTGGGGACCATGTGACGGCCGTGAAACCGCTGACTGTTCAGGACGGTGAGATTGACGTCACTGACAGGGTCTTGAACAGTCACGTTGTGAAAGACGATCATGTGACTCACTGCGTTTATTCCTGTTGAATAAAAAGAACACTTCCCCGGTTTATATGAATATTGATTTCTCCTATTGATACCAGTTATTTACTAATCGATAAAACAGTGTTAGAAATATTTTGAGCACGCTGAAATGCTGTCAGTAAAAATGCTGAATGGCCGCAAAGGTATATTCGTATGAAGTCTTAAAAACTAATCTGAACACATGTGTCTTTCAGAGTTTAAGATCAGGAAGAACGAAACCTCAATTTATAAGTATAAAATTGGCTTATGGTGTTCTCTAGTAGTAAATAGGATACTGTTGATACCTTTTAGCAAAGAAGAATTACTAAGTAATAGCCTTCTTAGACACAAGTTTGTGAAGTGCTCAAGTTAATTTTGTTAAGCTATTCTACGTTTTCTGTTTCATATGAAATTATTAGACGCTAAGCTACATACCTGTGAGAATGATTTGCCACGCACCGGACAAAAACGTTCGTTGGAACACGTAAGGGTCGTTGAAACTCTGAACCACGAATCCATCTCCAAAATCAAGCCGATAACTCACATTAGAACCAGTCCCCTTAGTGACGTTAAACGTTATGGTTGTGTTAGAACGGGCGGGGTTTGGGTACGAGGTTATACCCAGGCCACTGATATGCTCTTGAACCTGGAAAACCGCTGAACTTGATTGCGAGGACATAGGGTTTGACACATTTACTATAATCTGATACGAGCCAGTGGTATTGAACTGATACTCGATAGTGTTGTGCGTACACACGGACAATTTCATGAGGCTGTTGTTGGTAGTGCGAATGTACCACTCATATGTGAGGTTATTACCAGATGCAGACAGAGCCACAAATGTCTTCTTGTCGTATAACTCTACAGCGCTGACGTTCTTGATTCTCAGACCTGTCACTGGTTCCAGGATCAATATCTCTGTGCTGGCGTTCAACGGAATACTGCGGTCGAGGTATGAACACAATACGCTATACACTCCTGCTTTTAAATACGTATAGCTCACACTGTCTTTACCAGATATGTCTCGTTGTGTTCCGTCACCAAACTGCCATTTATAATTCCGAAAAAACACAGGTTTAAAATTGCCGTCTGTGACCAGGGGGCACTTGAAAGCGACCAAAAGGCCAACCACACCCCATGCAGGGGATTCAATAGAAATTGGATCGAAGACCAACACCCTAAACGAAGCCCGCAGTTCCGATACGAGATCAGTAGCTATGACCGTGACATTCAAAGCTCCATGCCTTAGAAAAGAATATGACCTGTATGGGTTGTCATTGAAAACAGTTTGGAATCCATCGAATATCCACTTATATTTGACATTGGTCCCAGTGGCCACAGAAGCATTAACATATGCCTCTCCCCCTTTGTAGATCTTCTTGTTTGGATCTTCCAGGCCAGCTGTCAAACCAGAGAGACTGTCATCCAAAACCTGCACATATATTGTCGCATTTATAGAGCTAACATTGTTCGAAGCCTCTACAAAGAGTTCTTGAGTACCTTTGGAGCTGAAACTGACATTCAGTCGGTGTATGGTTTGGGAATCTACAAGGGCCTGTTGTTGAAGTAGTTTATTTCCGCCTGTTGTGACGTGATACCACGTGATTGTGATGTTAGTAGCCGCTGAGGCGTTAACCGACACCTCAACCGAACGGTTCAACAGTGCGCCAAACGTATCAAATCCACTAAGATAGTTTGGTGTAAGATATGTCATTGGCTTTTGAACGTAAATTACCTCTGAGGAAGACGCCGTAGTGTTCGTCCGTGCATTGGTGAACTCTGCAAACACAGTGAAAACACCGGGAGTACCATAAGTGTGTTTGAAAGTAAAACGCGCTGGTTCAGCTATAACAAAACTTATCATAAACCACACGTTAACCACTTGGGGTGAGTTTGCTTGATTCACGTTCAAACCAGCCTTAACATCGGCAGCTCTCATCCCTTGTATCTGGTAAGCGGTGTCTTCACCTGCTAAATGCCCGACCTTTCCACCATCAGAAACCCATCCTACGATGTCGCCTTGTGAAACCTTGAATGTCTTATCATCATCGAGAACGTGTAAGTTGTATCCTGTTTTGATAGCAACTGGCTCCAGAACATGGATAATTGTGTGCTTGAGGAGGGGTAAGGTGGAAGGATTCGCGCTCAAAATTGAACAGTTGGCGTTATTTGCGTCATAGCAGGATCCCTTGGAGAGGCAGAACAAAGTCCCAGCATTACAAGAAGACTGGGGCCTAGTTTCACACGGTTTGTTCTTCGCTAAACAGGACCTGTTTCCAGCGCAGTAGGTTTCGGTTGTTGGGTCACAAGAAGGTCGTATAACCTGAAACACGTAAGGAATAACTGTTGTTATATTCTTCACCTTTCTACAAACTTAGAGTCTAATGTTGGTGCATTTTGTAATCTGTGTCCGTGCAAAGGGATATGATTGAACACTGTATCTTCAGACTCACATACGGGTGAAATTAAAATAGTATGATCTTTTACTGAGTACTAAATACATGTTTGTTTAAAACTAAAAAGCCACAAGAAAGTAATGTTCTTGAATGAAGTTTGGCACTGCAGTATCAAGATAATAGACATAATTGAAGCCAGGCTAAGAACCTTCCTTAACTGAATCAAAACATGTTAGAAAAAAGTGAAACAAAATATCTTGATAATTTAGGTGCTAAGCACTTTAGATTCATTAATACAGTTGACTGCCAACAACTTCGATCTTCGTTAATTCGACCTTTCTTAAGCTGCAAATGAATTATTTTCCCCTTCAAGTTATTTCTCAATTTCCACCCAATTACCCGCACTCCCAATAACTCGAAATATTCCCCGTTTCCCTTGGGTGTTCAAGTTAATTGGAGTCCAACTGTTTCCTTAAGGGGTAAAATTTGGTTAAAGATAATTTCATCTGTGACACCGGAAGGTGTCACCTGTGGTAAGGAAACTTTTTACTGCAGTGGCCGAACAATAAGAAACAATTTACATTTGATTCCCGATAACTCGAACGGAAAATAAATAGAGCTTTCGAGAATAAAAAGACAAAACAAAAATGGGATGAAAGGGGGAAACAACTTAGGGGTCATCCATTTCTTTCATCATTTTCACGAGCGAACAAAACATGACCTTTTACGGCCCTTCACTCTCTCCAAAACGTACAAACTAAAATAGTGAGAATAACTAGTAGTAACTGTAGAGTTAGTAAAGTGCTGCCGAATACCTTTTGAGTTTTTTCTTCCGCTTTTATTTTAATCAAAACAACAATAATATAAAAATAGTTATATAATAATGATTTGTTTCTGTTGTCGGTTGTGCCTTCTTCCAGTTTATTTTCAAGTTTTGCCATCGATTGTCGCCCTCGGACATCAAGAGGTAAATTA
>JAOEHT020172119.1:0-11606 GCA_025448195.2 Parazoanthus atlanticus
ATAAATGAAAAAGAAATCTCATACTGAACGCTTCAACTACGAACAACACCTACAAGATATTTTTAAAACAAACGGGGCTCGCTTAATAAAAGTTCTGAGTTGTTCGGTAAATACATTACGAAGAAAAATTAAGGGGATTCTATATTTGTTACAATTTTAATGTATAGCGAAATTCGTTGTAAGATGTTTGTTTAGTGTTAAAAAAAACATTTGTTAAAAGAAAACATTTGTTAAAAATCTGATTATACAACAGAATAAGAAAGTTAAAGCTATAACAAATATAAGTTTATAGGCTGAACGACATACAGACAGGCTACAAATTACTGGTATTTTTTAAAATAGTTTAAAAACCTCGGAACATATTACACCGGCTTTGAAACAGCTTCTGTACCTACTCACCTACTCACCTACTCTACCCGACTACCTTGCCGACATTTTCACTCTACAAGCCTCCTAGACAATCCGTTCCTCTTCTAAAGCTCTATTGGTAATACGTAATGTAACGATCATACTCTTACCTGCTATAATATTTGCCAAAAGTGGCAGAACAAGCACCGCCAAACGCAACATATCCCAAACTGCGTTTTTATCTGTGAAGAAAATTTCAACGAAATCGTATGAGTAACTAGCGTTCATGAATACAAGTTCTTAAAAAGTGCATGTTGAAGCTTATCTGGTGTTAAAAGTTTGAAACGACGTGTAAACGTTAACAGTTTTTAAAAATATCTAAGATTTTATTGGTTTAGAGAATAAACTCTCACATTTAAGGATGGTTTACTTTTTGAATATAATTTTGGTACAAAAATATTAACGAAAATTATTTGTTATTTTTATAAGCTTTATAGTAGATTAGAAATAAACCAAAATTCGGTCGAGATTTCGTGCTTGACTGTTAACTAAGATTGTTAAATAACTGGTGGGTTTCGTTCTATGTTTATTGAATTGGTTGGTTAATGCTCAAGTTTACTTTGTGCATATGTTCCAATTATTGTACAACTAGGAGCTTCTATTGAGTAACGCTTGGACATATATATTTCTCGCTCTTGTTAATTATTTTGGACTCCAGTGATTTGCTACACTTCTTACTGTATATTTCTCTGTCAAGATAACGTAAACTAAGTTTTGTCTTGTTTCCGTTGAAAAATTCATTTTTAAAACTAAGACCTTCTAACTTTAATAATGAAACCATTTCTTCCGTTTTGAGCTTGAATCCAGCTAACCAGAGCTGGAACCGAGTTTCGACAAAGCTTTCAGTGCATGTTATAATCAATTGACGTTGTAGGTTTGGAGAATTGTGGAATACACTTGTGTTATTAAAGCACGACTTTGGTCATTTAACAGAGTTGTTTCAATTTTAACATATGTAATGTTTTTTGTGTAACTGGAGAGCAAATAGACACAAGATTTTTTGATCCTTAAAATTTATATTAATGAAAGTTTTAAAACTTTGAATTACGATACTAATAGTAGTGTACTCGCGATAGCTGTTAAGAAGGAGAATACAAAAGTATTTGCCCTATAGTACTGAATTTAGAATTGATTGCTGTCCAAATTATACTAGAAATACGTATTTCACTCATTATTTCTGTCTTCTGTTGTTTTAAATTATCTCGTACTGCTAACAGACAGATGTTGACTGAAATGTGCATTTTCTCTGATAATACGTTTAGTCATTTTCTGTTGAAAGTATCATTATTATACTTTCAACGCAACTACCATACTTGGAGATGCGAAATAATATGCGTTTTTCACAGCAAAATAACCGGGCAGCAAGAAAACCCAATAAACTCGAAAGTATTCTGTGTAAAGTTAAAACGCAATTCAGGTTCCTTCAGAAAATTCCTCAGTGTTTATAGTTCTACATATATCATTTGCTAATCAGATTTGGCCAGGACCATAATGATTAAAAACCTGCTAAATTTCAAAATTATCATCTAGTTAGAATGTAATTATGAGCTCGTTCAATAACTAAAAGAACTGACCAGAAATCTTTGCTTCTGTTGAATCATTGAGCGTACTTGACGTATTTCTCAGTTTTATGAAAGATTTATCAAACAGAAAAGAACAAAACAAATGTTATTGAATAATCCAGGAATTTTTACGGATAACCGGACGCCGTCTGACTAATTTCGGAAATAACTATGTAACTGATTCTAGAATTTGGTTGATGGCTTAAGTCAACTTCTTTTAATATTGTGTTTTTAACCAGGTTTAATAGAAGAGAACCATTATGCTTTAAAGAAGAACCGATGGTCACATAAAACGACACAAAATGCTCTTTGAGCCATTTCTAAATTCGTACGAACTGTAACTGCTGACTATCTAAAGGTTTGGTTGAACTGCTCAAGTGTCAGAGTAAAGAATACAGTCGCAAATCAACATCGTGATAAGGGCTTGATAAACAGGGCAGTAATGTAACTTATTAGCTTTTCTCAAAAATACAGAACAGAACTTATCATAACTTCCGCAACATATGTTCCCAGTATATGTATTCCTTAATATATACTTATAAAACTAAAAGAAATCGGGGACAGTTATCTCTTTTCCTTACATCATTTAAGAGCACATTTAATTTTCGTATGTACAAGAAATCGCGATTTGTTTTACAACACGGATACAGTCTTCACTACATTTCTCTAATGTAAAAATCTACAAGTTAGATTTTGTCCTATGTGATGTGCTGAGAGATCGAAGATCTTTAGTCAGTGGGAATCACAGAAGGTATCGAAACACTATGGAGTTGAACGATACTTAAAACGCTTTTAGATTAAATTCAGGACAAATTGTAAAAATTGAAATTTACCTGAACGGTGGAATTGAGTTTCAGTTCCTCCGTGAGAGCTGCGTCAGGAATTCTTCTGGAATAAGGAGAAAATCGATTTCAGCACAAGCAACTTGTCACTAGGAGACGACTACTTTGAACAAACTATTTATTGGTAATTTACGCGATTGCTGATTATTTATACAAATTTATTATAAATTAATACCCAAATAGAACACGTTTTTGCTGACTCACTTTTTTGTAATCAGTTAAAAGTAATTCCAAATTTTCAAACCTTTTCTCAAAAAGCTTAAGACTATATTGAACTACATTTTTGAGTATCGTTTGAAATTAAGACGAAACACATCGACAAAGGAAAACAATACATTAAAAATTATTTTGTTTCTCTCGCTTTTGTTCTTACTACTACGCTTTGTTTGATAAACTATACGTTATCAATAGTAATAGTTTCATTAAAAGTGGTAATAATTTCATTAGCTAACGAGCTTACTTTTACCTAGAATAAAACCTGGGAGACAAATTCTTACATATGGGTTTGATATCATAAATGACAACGAAGTATTGTTGACCTTTCGGATGTGGTTATTAATTTTTTGTTTTATCCACATCGATGACAAATAGTCACGCTTCAAAGTGTTTCTTGAATAATTAGTCAGGCTGTTTAACACTTTGATTATACCAATGGTAGTTACCAGACTAAGCACAGCCGGTAGCACACAGTTGACATTTTTTAGTAAGACCAGTGTAGCTTTGGTTTCTTTCTATAAAATAACAGAAATAAGTTTAAAACGCGTACGTGCTAAGGGTTATTTGACGACAAACGCATAAGAATTAGATTTCACATAATCAATTTCACATGATCAATTCTCCCAGGCCATACAACGAATTCCCGGATTATCTAAAGGCTCATATTTCTTGAAATAAATTCCAAAACGTGATAAGTAAGCACATATCTAAAATATCAATGCCGATGGCTCAATCATTAGAACAATTAAATAAGCATATTTCACCTTTCTCAAGAGGTAACTTAACTTATCCGATAGTACAACCTTTTTAAGTTTAGTTAAGCAATTTTTAGTAAGGAAAAGTTGCTCTTTGTATATGGTAGTCAATTTTTAACCAACTAAAAATTTCATGCACGAATAAAAACATTGTCTTTAGTTAAGTTTGGATTCAGCGTTGTATCGTGTTTAGTCAAATTATATTGAAGATGGTTTACAGGAGAAAGAAGCAAAACTAACTCGGAACATTGTTGGTTCTCTAAATGTCGTTAGGATATACTACCTACCGAACTGGGAACAAAACAAAACACAGTCCCACTACTGCATATTATTACTGGATAAATGTCCGTGAATTTTCTGCATAAAGCACAAATCTCAATCTTATTTCATTTCATTTCAAATCAGTTCAAATCAAATCAAGTGCACTTTTAACACTTTATTAATACAATTTAAGCTACAAGAACTGCCTTGTTTTATCTCTTCCTCGCCAAACCAACATACCTTTTTGATGACACCGAACATTTTATTTCAATTTCATGGTGCTAATGATGACTTATTACCGTAACTTTATCCTATTCTTATATTGATATTGGAAACACGTTCTTAATTTTAGTTTTAATTAATTATGAAAATATTACTTGTATCTTTTAGCTGTGCTACCTTTTTCTGTGGAATAAAGGAGAGGACTGCATCATGTGAGTATTATGTATTTTAGTGATTAACCAAACAGGAATGGAATCAATTCGTAAAATTAGAATTAAAACCTTAACTTTCATCTTCTCAAGGTTAAAACACGTGGGGAGTGAAGGATGATTGCTTTAAGAGGATTATAACCAGGGAAACGACGCGTTTCAGTAAATTAGTTTACTGCAATGTTTCGCAGATAAGTTGAGAAGAAACTTGAAGAAACGTTTCGATAATCCTAAAAATATTTATTTTTCCTGCACAAATTCTTTTTCTTTTGAACTTTTTGGTCGAGCTTTTCTTTAATTTATTAAAGTAAACCCGTTTGATATAACAATTAAGGTATTGTGTTTGTTATCTGTTTCAGTTGGCGTTTTGTTTCGCTAGATTTCTTAAAGGAAAATATATTGCTTTTGGTAACCAAGGACTGGTTTGGCAAAATCTAAACTATACGACAAAAAATAAAATTTACAAAACCATCAACTTTTGAGAAAACGTTTCAGAAGAGCTTTCACTTTCGACAAAAATATTGCAAATGGTTGCGTTATCGAAAATGTTGACTAAAATCTCATTGACACATTTTTGTTTGTTTAACTATTGTTACAAACAGAAGTAACTGTCTCACACTAACTATAACCAAGCAATTTGTTTTGGCTGAATATTTAGATATGGCTATCTTCTGTAATTGAATTGGTGTATTAATAGTTAAGTCAAATAATGCGATCGATAAATGTTTCAGATTTCTCTTCTTACTTCATATTTTTTGCTACTCATTTTTCTATCTATTAAAGATACCGTTTTATGCGGCTGATGTGACCATAAAGACAGATTTACACTTAATTTCGTGGAAAGCCGGAGTCCATAAAGTTAAAACAAACACGAGTCGTATGTCAAGGAAGTGTTTTGAAAAATGAGGGGTTTTTTTGCTGTTACATTTTTATCTTTCTTTCATTTTGTTCGTCAGAGCGACTTAAGAAATTTTTAAGAAGAAATTGCTAATGACACTAATACTTATACTAATACTAATACTAATAGATGAGATAACATTTCATCTTGACTCGTACATTGTTCTAATCGCAACGTGAGCTATAATTAACGTGCCGACCTTCCATGTAGTGTAACTTGGTAACTGTTCGTTCGTCGGGTAAAGTGATTATTCCACGGGGAAGGCAGTCGATCAACAGCTTTTGGGAACGGCTCTTTGGTTTACAAGGTACGTTTTCAAGTTTAGACCAACTTTATTTGGTTTTGAATTTAGAGTTTTAGCTAGAAGAAAAATAGAGTAGATATCTTGCTAAACGTCACTTCATGTTGTTGGGTGCTATTTTGTCTCATTCCTAAAGAGAATTATATCAGCTCTTTAGTGTGTGATCTTGCTCGGACAGGTACTATGTTCAATCTCATGTACATAACATCAGTTAAGAGAATCGAGGATTAGTTATATTTCTTTAATCAGTAAGCTTAGTGATAAGACCCGCCAACGATTTATTGCCCAAAACGTTTCAACTGGAGCAAACATTTCTGCGATAGACAATATTTATCAGGAAAAAAATCCGGTTAAGTTAGGAGCAGAAATTCCTGGTTTTAAGAAAATGTGTTGTTTTAAAAAGTAAAGAGATTTATTCCTAATAAAGCTTTAATCTTGGTTGTCTGAAGATGCGCATCAAGCTTTCAAGTTTAAGATTAAGATTTTGAAATGCTAGTGAAACAAATTTTCCTCAACAAGTGTCGGCAGGACTAAAATAAGAGCTTGAGAGGTTTTCGGAATGTCTGCTTCAGATTTTTCAGCTCTTTACAGGCGGTGCTGTTGAAACTCAAAATGTTTACACGAAAATGGTTTTCAGGTGATTTTAATCTATGTTTTTATCAACGTTGTGTAGTCAGCTAATTTTCCTTTAACGTTTTTGTATAAAAAGAGAAAACCAAGCAAAATATCTGGTCGTGTCAGCTTAATTTTTACATTTTTGTGTTATTTTTTATTGCGTTACACTTAAAGAAACAGATACTACGGTGTTACACTCATTTCTACGAAAATTACCTTAGTTTGTCGAAAGATTGAAATATTTAACTTAAGATTGAAATCAATGAAAATACTATGAGAAACAAACCAAACGAAGTCCTCTTCTTTTAAACCAGATTATTCCAGTATTAGACAAAAATGTTTCCTTTTCCCCTTTTATTACCATAGCTTTTGCTTCAGTGCTATAATCGAAGTCATTTTTTCTCCATATATTTTAAATTCTTTACATAAAAATAATTTTGGTAAACCTATTATATGTCTCTAAAATGACCATTTTAATAAGGACATTATTGAAAGATAGGTTATTTGCCATATCTTTTTACATTTGTAGAGAAAAGAAAGTTTAAAGCTTTTAAAATATTTAAAAATAGAGAATATCGGGAAACTGCATGTGGTCAATTTTAACAAATTGAAAACCGCTCTGCGAAAACCAATCTATTTTAAATTATTAATTGCCAGATATCTACGCCGAAAATTGGTTTAAATGTAGGTGCAATATTTAATTGTTTTTAAAAAATTGTATCTATAAAAATATGTTTCTATAAAAATATGTTTCATAATATTGTATCTACAAGAATACCTTCTTGATGATCATTAGAAATATTAATTCTGACATGCTAGGATGCAACAAAAGACAAGTGGAAGAAAAACCGAGAAGAAAAACCCAGACCACTTAATACAATGTTTAAACACGATTCTTTCTAGTCTAGGTGTTTTCCACAGAGGTCGTCCTGTGAGTGAAATATTAAAGTTCACTAAATCGTATATACGATTAGTAAATGAAATTGAAAGGGTACACAAAGAACTAAAAAAAGGTTCTTCCTGGTGTGTCATACAGCCATGTACTGTCCGTACTTAACTGACCAAGACTTGATGTGAGATGGGCAATTGTCTGTGATGCTAAGGCCTTGTCTACACTATACCGGATAGCTTTCGTGCTGTTAAACCACAGCCGATAGGCCTTCTGTTTATATTAAAAACAATTTTCTGGCACACTTTTTGTGCCGTTTGGAATGTGAGACGCAAGTAGTAGTAGTAGTTCTTTCTGAAGTGATAAGTCACATATCGAATAGGATTTTGTGCCGCGAAAAACTGCCCCCGTTTGCACAGACTGTAACGTTGTCTGTCGGCACGAAATCCTATCCGGTATAGCGTAAACGAGGCCTACGAGTTACACGTGTAAAATGAACGAAAGACAACTAGACCTTCAACAGAAACATCACACATTAATGGTAAGCAAACGCTCCCGAACAATATGTATCAGCAAAAGTGACAATTTATCTTGTTTCTTTTTACAACCAAACCGATACGCAATAAATATGTCTAAACATAAGAAAGCCTGACCCAACACGAATCAAAATGTCTAAATACAGGGCGAGTTAGATGTATTTGTATAATTCTATAACACTGTACTGCTTTAATTTATTATTTTGTCTTTCTGTATTTATTTATTGTAAAACTCGAGATATAAACATATAATATTTTATAATTTATGAACGTTTTATATCAACAATTTTGGAGCTAGATTGCTGAAGTTTACAGAAGCTGAGATCTTTCGACCCTCAAGGGTCCTCGTTAGAACTACAGAGATTTGGGTGTTACCGCGTGGTTTATGGATTGTGAAGTAGATAATATGATATAGATAATATACGCCGGCTGTCTGTAAAGTTTATCAGGACTCAGTGTGTGTTGAAATATTAGAGACGTTGATGATATAAATAATGAAACACTGCAATTTTAAAAACAGGAAGAAAACACAGTGAAAGAAAAAATCAATGAAAATGATTACGAGTGCATGGCGGTCCTCTGTCCCAACCCCCCCCCCAGACCAAGACACGCGCCCATAATTGCAACACCCGGGAGCAGTATCTCTTTCAAAAGGCTCTTTCACGGCTTTACGCATGCTCAAGGTTTATTGACAAGAAAACTAAGTTTTAAACTAAAATACTCATAAACAGGCACTCTTCAGATACCAATCTAAGTTTCTCAAGAGGCAAACGGTACGGATGCTCTGTTTTAGGCGGCGATTAACTTGGATTGTAGTTATTTGTCCTGTTATTGATTAACTATTCTTGGCTGGAGCAGAATGTAATATATGGCTTTAATATGCATTGAGCCCGCCATGGCAGAAGTGATTTGTCAAAGGTCTTTTTGGTTAATTGAGACTTTTTCTTTCAAAACTCCTTGGATAATAAATAACATAAAATGTAACTTGTGAAAAAGAGAGAACCATTGATCCAGCTACGAAAGAGCCCCTTTCACTACCCTTCAACGTAGAGCTCCAAGCATAGATCAGTTTCTTCTTAGCATGATCCAATTTTGAATAAACATTTCTTAAAATTTGTTTTGGTAAGTACTGAAATCCAATTTGAAACAACAAACTCAGTTCAATTTTGACCTTTCATTATCACCCATAAACACAAATAAAAACAAATTTTGCCAACACACGTTCGCGTATTACCCTAACGACACTCTTTTCTAGGTATTGCATATTAATATGTGCTTGTCTTAACTAAATCTCTTTATTTGTCTCGGTAGGTAAAGAGCCATCTTGACTTCAAAGATGAAAGGATTCGTCCTTTTGTTGCTTCCTCTTTTCGCCAACATGGCAACAGGTGTGTTCTCATATTGCGAATTTAAGATTATTGTTTCACGGTCAAACATTCTTCAAAAGTGATCTAAAAGCAGTAAACTCCTACCGTTCTGGGGCTGTATTTTGAGTGGTCACATTACACTGTACCAGCTATTGTTTTGGGGGTTTGGATCATTATTTATTGTCATTATCCAATTGTTATTTTGGCCAACGGAGGCTAGCTCTCTTAAAGACCCTTTGTTTGATGCAAGTACGATCCATTGATTAATTAATGGATGGATGGATATATCTGTTTCATTATCCATTTTTCATTATCTATTTTTCATTTAACGAAACATCAGGTTATACCGCTGCAAGATTCTCTCTCTCGTGGCCGTTGGATGTGATTAGAGCTGTTGAAATAATCTTTCTACACGAACATACTAAAAACAAGAAACTTAAGTCATTTCTTAAGGTTATTGTACAAGTTGGAGTATGCCAAAACGGCAAAAATTAAAGTTTTACTGCTATAGGTAGCCGTTAGAAAGAACATTAAGACAGATGAGCCCTTTTTCGAAAATCAAAACTATTGCCGAGAAATTGCGAATAAAAGATTTCTCCAGTAGTAAGTTCACTATTTCTTCAAGTAAATAGGTAACACCGTTATTCAAAGAGGGTAACAACATGACAGTATTAGCAATCGCTGATAAACCAAGGGCCATCTCTGAAATAAGTTATACTATGATTTAAAAAATTTGTGGAAAAAAGGCAATTAAACATTACACATTTCACTAATTCTGTAAGTGCAATGTGGTCTACAAAACATTTACATTTAATTTTTGTTTGCTTAAAATTTAACACTTGCCTCTTTCTTTATCAGTTTGTAACTGGTTCAAGTCTATGATTGTCAGAACACTAAATATCTTCCGCAGCCCCCCGTGCTCTTATTGTCGTATTGAAATGAGGACAGTAGAAGTTCAATTTAGCGAAACGAGTGGATCTAGAACTGGCATCAGAGTTTGCTCTTAGAAGAGTATTTATATAATCAGGAGCGGTGCCATTTAATCTTTTAGAGCCAGGCAACACGTGTTTATCAAGGATTCGGTATAAAATAAGATCCAGGCCAATTCGACAGTCAATTTTCTACCTAATTTCAAAGTCAATTTTCCGTGCAGTTGAGCCAAAAGTGATTTTTTTGTATCAAGTTGAGAATTTGCTTGAATCAATATTTATCCGTTTTCAGTCAACTTCAATCAACGTATTTTCCGGTGCAAACTCATTTGTTCAATTTTATTTTCTGAATCTTTTCCTTCCCATTAGTGCGTAAAACTTTATCATGGCAAAATGGTGCTGTTACACAGAAAATATAGAAGGTGTAAATGTTCATTTTTACATTTTTTCATTTATTATATTCTAAACTAATACTGTTATATTTCAGGCCGTTGTAAAACTCAAGCTAAGTTAAGTTCAAAAACAAAAAACGAGTGACAAAAGTGTTTTGTTTACAAACTTGAGTTCGCGAAAGAATGTGTGCCTCGGCTTTTGAAGATCAATTAATTTCTTGCTTTCGTTTTCTTTGGTAAACGAAATTCGACAGTTTTTATTCACACATTTAGTGTCTACTAAACCAATTGTTGCCCTCCGTGTTGGTGCCTCGCAATAGATATTCATTCACGGCTCGGTGAATATCCTTCTCTAGTCATCACCACTTCCGGGAATAGTTGTTAATACATAATCTACAACTAAAAACGCTTGACATTTTCAAACAGGGTTCGAATGGATCCAACTGGACTGTTATGGTGACAAGACCAGTGACCGTCGTCTTAAACGTTATTACAAGTCTACGGGTGTAAACCCACCCAACCCGGCTGAGCACAACCTCAAACCAGCCTATGACTCGTGCGTAGCTGGAGCCGAGGAAAAGAACTACGATTTCTTTGGCATTCAGAATATATATGAATGCTGGGGAGAAATCGGGGTAAGTCTTCTAAATCCGGCTACAGATTAACATTTTTACATTTTCAGCAGCTAAACTATTTAATACTCTTCCTGCAGTTGATAAAAATTCCAGCTCCTAAATACCTTTTAGAATATTTACCGCCTTTATTATGGTTTCTAAATGTGCAAATTGTTCATTCTGACACGTCTTAAATTAACGCATGGCAATTGTGTATACAGATAATCTTAAATTAGTAAACAATTTAGATAGCTCGTGGAAGCTCTAGGTAGTAATTATGTGTACCGGATGGCTCGTTTGTCAGCACAAGAGCTGATAGGCCTCTTGTTGAAACTCCAAAGGCTTTTTTCGGGCACAATTTTTATGCTGGAGCAGCGCTGTACCGCTGGTCTTTCCAATCCAATACATCTTGTATCGGGTAGGTTTCTGTGTCGCTCCTCCGCAAACCTGTTTACACTATAGCGGAACGTTTATTGTGACAGTACAAAAAACTATCTTATAGAGTGTGCATAGGGTCTGATTATAAATTAATATTAGTTGTAATTATCAATCAGCATTGTTCTTGTTTAATTATTTAGACCTTTACTTTT
>JAOEHT020172196.1:0-11606 GCA_025448195.2 Parazoanthus atlanticus
CCTGCAAAACAACATTGGATAGGGGGAATGGGGGAAAAGGAAGTCCCTGTCCAAGTTTTTTGTCTGAGATTGTAGGTATAGCTAAGATTTTGAAAACCGGAGATTTTGAAATTACTAACATCCTCATCGATCTGTTCTAATTTTGGTTATATCCTTTCATAGCATACAGAGTGCTTATATGGCGCACCGCAAACGTTTGCAGAAAATAACACCAAAATTGTCCATGACCAGTTTTTATAAAGTCGATGAACTTAGTAATCCTCACTTTTACAAGCTGGTCCCATGATTTTTTACTTACTTGAATTGGAAACTTCTTCTTTTATGTACCAGTGCAACAACGATAAGCTTCTACTTGTATTTCATGGATTATTCACCTCGCGGGCATTACGGGTAATTGTTAGGGACCCACGCGCACGCATAACCTGACCATGTGACTGTCATGTGCGAAGTAAAGAATTTCTGCTTGCACGGTGTTGTTGTCGATTTTAGAAAAAAACGCCATATAATAAAATACTTATTAACCTCGAACGTTCGGTCTTTATGGGAAATATCAAACTTCGCCCTTGACACATTGACCTCGATATCGCTCGGTCCATACAACAAGGCCTCACTCTCGGTTAATAAGTAGTTATTAATCAATTATCCTCTTAATTTTTGCATGTTTAGAGTTCATGTTAATTGGCTTGAAATTTGAATTATGTACCAAGTTTGGCGAAATGACGAAAAAGTGTCCGAAAATTACAGTTCAAAGTATATGGTGTAAACCTTTTCTCGATTCACCAGTTCATCAAGGAAGCTATCAAGTTGATGCCAACATGTTACTTATATATTATATATTATCATAGGTAAAGAGAGCTTTAGAGGGTGTCGATGTTGTGATCCACGCCGCATCCTTCATATTCATTGATGAGTCTGCGGATAATCAGAGTAAATCCACACAGATAAATATTGGTGGAACTGAGAATATCATCAGTGGTTGCATTGAAGCCGGTGTAAAAGGGTTGGTCTACACAAGCAGTGAAGCAGTTGTGAAAGGATGGGAACGGAACAAGTTTAATATTGACGAATCCAAACCATACCCTGGAAATGAGGCAAGCTACTTTTCGTGTGGCTACTACGGCTTTACTAAGATGGAAGCAGAGAAACGAGTGATAGAAGCAAACGGTTCTCAACTTCCAAATGGTGAAAGGCTAGCAACATGTTCTTTGCGCCTGATGAGTTTATATGGCGAAAACAGTCCAATTTTTGAAAACATTTTAAACAGTTCTCAGAACAAAACTGTAGTTCATATTGATGCTGGCTCCACATTCATGCCATTCTTGTACGTCGGGAATGCTGCGTGGGCGCATGTTTTAGCCGCTAGGTGCACGCTGACCAAACCAGAGGTCATCGGCGGGCAGTGTTATAACATCACTGATGACACTCCCGTTCAGTCTTATAATGCTATGATGAAGCCATTTGTGCTAGCAGGTGGTTATTCTATCTCCAAAGTTCCAATATCACTCAGGGTTATGTATTTCATTACATTACTCCTTGAGTGGCTACTGTGGCTTGTAAGTCCGTTTGTGTCTGTCAGCCTGCCACTTTCTTCAAAGACACTTTTCGTGGTTTCAGCTAACATCACTTTTGTTGGTGAAAAATCTATGAAAGATTTTGAATACTTTCCCATTTACTCTTGTCAGTATGCCACAGAACGAACAGAACGCTTTTATAGAGAGCATTATGGATACCAGTAATTAGTATATACAAAGCCAGTGAATAATACTTTTCGTGCGCTCTGATTGGCTACTCAAAGTCGGAATATCCACTGCTGGTCACCCCTGGCGATTCATGCGAGACACAAGATAAAAGGGTATTTTGTTTCGCAGTTGTTACGAATGAGGTCGATACGACTGCACACAAAAATTGATTTATCTTTTTGCAATGGTAGGATTTTGTTTCAGCTTCAACGCTACATCTTGCAAAACAAAAGAAAACTGTCGAGCGACAGAAATGTTTCAGACTTTTACCGCGCGCAAGAGTATTTGCCTAGAATTTTGAAGATACATTTCTTGCTTTGATATCTTTGCAAAACAACCTTTTACAGTCTTTATTCACTGGTTTGGTGTATACTATCAAACAGTTATTCCCCTCAGTGTCGGTGTTTAGCGATAGAGATTTTCCTCGCCGCATTCGCGACTCGGTGTATATCCGCCACTAGTCACCTCCATTTCGGGAATAATACCACACCTACAATAATGCCTGGCTTCTGATTGGTTGTTTGACTGTGAGAATGTGCTATCATTTTTTTATTATGCATCCACCAACTTTTGTCACTTGTTGCGATCCTGCACAGATAAGCATAATCAACTTTTATATATAGAAAAGTTTTTTAGTGTGAATATCTTGAGTACTTTCTAAGATTTATTTAGCTCAATGACCGGCAAAGATCAGATCGTGTCTACGTCTTGTGAGAAAACGACCGATATCTGCGATGAACGTTGTTTCGGCTTTCCGATCCTTTTTAAAAATTGATGGCAACTCTTTCGACTATTTAGTGAGGTTTGACGTAAAGAACTCGAAAAACCCAAACCACAGTCTCTAATTAAAACTCGGTTTTCCAATCAAAGTACGTTTTATGGAAGTTAGGTTTTGAAATGCAGCTACTTAAGCTTACTTGGGCTACTTGCGGTATAAATTCGGTCTGTTGTCATCTCTCTCTGTCAACTACATATAAAAGAAGTCATTCTTGCGCAATCAATTCAAATCGGAGGAAAAAACAGTTATTTTTAAGATTCACATTAGAACATAAGTTACAAACTGGGAGTGCCATTTTCACTCTAATTTAGCCAATAGGCTTAGTTAACAATGTTCTACTTCAATGCACACTGTACACTCGAACAATGCTAAAAAGTAATTATAAAACAGTATTCAAAAGTTCACATTGTAGTTTTTGTAAAAAGGCTTTTTTGGGGAAGAACCAAATCCGGATGAGTGGGGGTCCAAATCCGTGGTCGGTTTCCTCACGGCGTAACACAAGGAAGCGCTCATTGTCGGTCATTGAGAAAACAAAATCTTAGAAGGCACTGCGTTTAAAAGATCGCATCTAAGTTTTTGAGAAAAGGATTTTTGAGGAGAGTCCAAATCCGCCGGCAAAACTGTCATAGAGAATTGCTGGTTGTCTCATTGAAAGCAAAGACAAATAATAGTAATAATAACAATACTTGTTTTCTTAACCAACGCGTTTAAAAATTTGTCACTGCTTTTTACAACAAAAATGAGACCGAATGCATGCAGAGATAAAAATGATCATTTAGACATATAAATTTTCAATCCATATTTAAATAATTCAACAGATTCAGCAATTTTAATATTTAGGAGCAGAGCATTCCACAAACTCGGTGCAGCCACATGCAGAAGGTAAATTGATTCCTTACTAGTATGATAACTTATTTTCTTATAAATAAATAAATGTATTTCACTGTCATCGTTTCTTTGTATCCAAAGGATCAAACTCCAGTTCGACATGTTTTTTTTTTCTTCAGTTGATTCATGTCAGTTACTGCTTGGCGAGCACAAAGAAACGTGCAACATTTTTGCTGACTGTTTCACTGTGTTTATTACTTAAATGTTTCTGATTTGTTGCAGTGCGGAATGTCAATGAGAAGTTTCTATATAAAAAAAATTAAAGCAACTTTCTTTAATTAACGAGGGTAACACGTAGCAGTAATACTGATAAACTTGTGGCCGTCGGTCCCCCTTCCTCTGTCAGTTTACGGGTATTTAAAGCTAAAACTACACGGATCAGTGTGAGACGTTGGGTGACTGAGGATCGAACTGGGGACCTCTAGCTCTGGAGGCCGCGCACTAACCAACTGAACCTCGCCTGCTTCTTCGTAGAAATATAGATACCTGCCTTAATTTAGAGAATTGTTTTCCACACGCAGTAAATAGTCTGATGTTCCGCCTACTAGAGATAGCACTGCTTTACTAATAAAACTGACAACGATGCACCATGTAGGCGGCTGTGCTGTTGCACCAAATAATGACGCCATGTCTGTGTAATACCTGGCGCACTTTGCAATAGCAAAGGACAAAGTGCAACAAAAATGCTGAATTGCTTGCCAAAAGATTGCAATGTGATAAGTGTAAATTAATGAATATATAAGAGGATTAAAGTAGATTGTAATCTTTTTGTTTTGGCATGTATATTGGTAAAGGATTAAACCGATTGTCCGGAGGCTGTGCTTGACTTCTATTTTTTCTAATTTTGGAAGAATCATGCAGACGTAAAAAACGAGTTAACTTGGCTAGGTGTTTACTGGAAGAACTGACATCCGTGTCCCATTTAGATTTGGTTCGTTCGTTGTTCTTACTGACAGTGATATTACTGCCGGCAACGCCAATTTCCCTTTCGTAAACAGTCGATGCCATTTATAACAGTCGATGCCATTTGTAAGATATATAGAGTAAAAAAATATGAACAGTAATGAATCTAGTTGTTGGCTTAGTGCTAGCGCATAGGACTGGAATGCTAGTGGTCACGGGTTCAAAACACGGTAGTTCTTTTGTCTTTTTTTACTTAGCTTTTAGTTTCTTTCATTCTATTTAGTTTCTTCTTTTAGAGTTAATTTTGGTTTGGATTAGAGTTAGAATTAGGGTCAGGGTTAGTATTAGTGGTATTTCAGTCATCACGACTTTGTCTTCTTCATGAAAACGATAATAGACTGTTGTTCAAAATGGCATTGACTGTTACAAATGGCATCGACCGTTTACGAAAGGGTGCCCTTCAAACGAGGAGCCACACTGTTGACTCCTATCCCATCTTCAGCCCCCCCCCCAACAACGGAACCTTGGGGTTGAAGGCCCTTGATGCCCCTACAGTCGACTGGCTCCTACACCCAACCTCTCCCATGTGACACTGGTTGGCTCACACGCTTGATGACTTGTGACAGTGAAAGGGTTAAACTGCTCACATTATCCGACAGCACTTACCATCTTCTACTACTTCTTGGATCATTTCTTGTTGGATGTCAAGCTGGGATTCCTGTGGTTCCACAGGGAGCTCCTCCTCCTTGGGAGCTGCGGGCACATCATTCACAGGGGCTGTGGTATCATCTGGAACAAGGTCCTGGATTGTAGGCTCTGGGGCTTGGGGAGCAACTGGCTCGACATGGTGGACCTAAGTTAAAATCAGACAATAAATTAATAAAGACAACAATAGGCTGGTGTATACATGACATTACAACTAAAACTCGCACTAAGACACAAGATAACTGAAATATAGATAGGCACTGGCTACCTGGAATAACCATAGGAGGTTAAATGAGCCAGGTAACCAGAACTATTGGTTATGTGAATTTAAATGATCAGAAAATGAGGAGGGGCAAATCAAAATCAAGAAAAAAACAAAACAAAACAAGAAACAAATCATATCAATTTTAGTCACAATAATACATTAGACTTTTTTACATAAAATGTGAAGATACAAGAGGAAGGTATTTTCTATGTTCAGTACTGTACTTAAAAAAATAAACTATCCTTTAATCTGACATTGATGATATGAGATTTATCGACAGATTCTAATGGACATAGTCATATACAAATTCCCATAAAATTATTGCATTGAATGTCACTGAACATCAGCACATTATAAATATGAGTTAGTTCATCAGCCCAACCAATCTACTTGGGGAATGCCAAGATTCCATACCAGAATGAGCTTGACACCTAGTTAAACTTGTGGCCGGATTTTGTTCCAGAACAAATATTTCGTTTCAGTACAGCTACTCAGAGGAATTCATTCTTGAATGTCTCATATGTACCAAGAATGAGATTTTGCAAGGTATAGTGTACTAAATGAATATATAGCCCTTGATTAGAACTAGGATGAGGTCATAGCAGAATAAAGCTGAACTGGTATAATGCAAACACTGCTTTAGTCCATTTATGTACTAAAGAAGCAGACAGCTTTACCCAATAAAATTGATATTTCTTCAAGCATCTTTGCGAGAAGTTTGAATACTGCAGCGGTGATCTCCGAGGTGCAGGTATATTGGAAGGGGGAGGTAAAACAGAAAAGGTGCTTAAGGCACCTGGGCCCCAAGAAAATTTTCATTGCTTTAGGACAAAGGACATAGAGTGAATGATCACAGATGTCAAAGAATTGCTGGTCAGAAGTCAAACGTCACTTGTTTCTTACAATGTTTTAACTTTAAATCTAACCATTTGAAAAAAAAAAATGAAATAACTATACTGTCACTTAGATTGTGTGGAAAAGTAGAAATTGCTTGCATTAACCATTTCTCGAAAATGAAGTATCAAAAGTTTGACAAAATGAGATTCTAGAAGTTTGAAATGAAGCAGGCTAAGTTCTCCCTATTTCACAGTGAACTGAACTGTTAGTACCTCGGGCTTGTCGACAACAACTTCCTGAAGCTCTTGACTCTCGTCATCCTCGGGATAAGCGTCCTGGTTGATCAGGGCCGGCCTACTGAGAGGGAAAACATAATCAAATTAAATTAGTAGTCAAGTGATGTTAAAGAAAGGTTTTTTAATCTTTAGGTTTACAGATTTTTTTACAAGAAGTTAGGAGCGGAAGAAGGAATAAAAATAAATTAAATTCAGCCCCCTCAGGTTCATTTCAAATTTTCAAAAGCATTCCACTGTTTCCTTACTGCACTGATGGCTCAAATAATGAGGTCTGTTATCTCCTTAACTGGGAAATCTGTTTTTAGCATGGAAAGTCACAAGGCAGGAACGAGGATTAATATGATAAACCCTGATTCATCTGAAATAAAGTTCAAAAATAAAAATAATGTAGAAAATAAATGGCAAATATAAATTTTATTTTTTTCCCAAAATTGGGAAATTTAGGTGAGGAGGATCCGTAAACCTAAAGATTAAAAAACTGTGGCCTTGTCAGCAAAAAAAATTTGGTATTTTCAAAATGTAGCAAGTCAGTGGATTCATGTGTACCCCTTTCGTTGCCCAGCTTTAAATGTAACTGATCTTGCTGAATTTTGCACCATACATACTGGTATATATATTTTGCACAGTGTCATCAATGGTACTTATTATTTGCATTTATAAGTATTGTAACAATGAGTCCAAAAAAGTTTATCTTATCAGATTTCATGCACCAAGCCAAGAGTAATTTGATGGTTATTCTTTACTTGGTTTAGTTGTCAAAAGGGGATATTAAAGGTTTTTGAAAACAAAAAGATGCACTGTCTGCAGATTGAGTAATTGTGCTCCTCGACATTCTGTCTACCACAAAATTATGTTTTGCAGACATGACAGCCAAGAGTACGACATTAGTTACAAGTGTTGTGTGCTTCTAATCTAATTACAATATTTTACAAAATCCATTAAGTATAGTCTTATGCCTTTACAGAATTTTGGTCATGCATTGTTTATGCAAACTTTTGTTTTTGACAGCACTAACAAATGATTGCTCTTTAATGTGAACTGGAAGTCCATTCCAGGTTTGGGCCTCAGTAATTCCCAAAGATCATAAATTTTTGAACCCCTCTGTTCAGTTAACATATCAGTCAAATACGAAGGAGCGTGGCCATGAACAATTTTGTACATCATAATGGCCTTTTGTTATTTTCACATTTCGGCTAGTGACAACCCTTAGATCTCACGCCATAAACCTGTGACAATGCAAGCAGCTTGATTTTGTAATCGCTGAAGCTATTTTTATTAGGTGACACCAATGGAATCCCAGACAAGAGTTCTATAATTTATTTGTTTACCGTATTTCTATTGTCAGGAGTTAGTGTAGAGGAAATCTTACCAAGGATACTTATGAATATGTTACACACTACTTTTTTTGTTACACTCTCAACATGTTAAGCCCAAGTAAGATTTTTGTCTATATAGACACTGAGACATTTGGTATGCTTAACCCTTTCAGCTCCAGCCAGTTTATCAACATCTATCTTCTCCTTACAATATCAATACAAAATAAGCTCTTTTTGTTGTAAGAATATAGGAATTGATCACACCCTGCAAGCTATCCAATATGATAAGCAAAACTCTCCCAAACCGTTTAAAAGGAAAGTATGGATACCATTTAGGAGAATTTAGCAACACATCATTTGTCGTGTTTGGGGCTGAAAGGGTTAATGCCAAGCTATATATGCTCTTCTGACAAGCCCTCACGCTTATTAACTTTTTCAACCCCAAATGTAACATGACATTGCTTGCACATGACATCAACATTGGGAATCTAATTGAATCTACAAGCTCTGCTTTTGACATGATTGGCATCCAAAGTATTGTTTGATCATTTCACAATGATACAATGATTAGTTTTTCAGTAAGTTACAATATTTTGAATGACAGTCTGACTTAACATACAATTTATATCCCAAATGTTATAAATCCATATATTTTAGTTATTTTTGTTTACATATTTTGGTATAATATATTATAGCAGGAAGTGTACTCACAGAGATGAACTCCATTTATGGGCCTCCATAACAACACACACATTAATACTTAAACAAACGAAAAGGGAAATAACAGAAAAAGAAAAATAGCATGAAAAAAACGTACTTTAATACAAATCATTAAATCATCAAAAGTACAAATCAGCTAGTAATTAAATTAAAAAAAGAGCTGGCAGCATGATCGATTTGACTTGCAGCATGCTAAGTAGGCATGCTTGATGGCACAACAAGATTAATTTTTGCAAATTTGAAATGTTGCACCCTGATAATTCTTTAAAATGATAACTTAATTATATATGTGTTTTTGTGAACCCAATCATTTTGGTTAAGTACTTTGGAAAAACACAAAAGTCCTTAAAACTTTAAGCACTCAAAAGCCCTTAAAAAATTTAAAATAGTCACAAGATTTTGAAAAGCTGGCCACAGCTTGGATTTTATTTAGAACTGCCCAAGATTCAAATTAACACAGAAATGTGAGGTTTAGAATGAACAGTAGGTAGGTTCCTATTGGTCCACCAAAAACCAATCAATGCACATATTATATTCTTGAAAGTGAAATTTTGAACACTTTTTGCATCAAGGAGAAGATTATTTCATTACAAGTTGCAAGGTCGTTAAGATGTCATTAATTGTCCTTGAAGGCCCTCAAAAAGTCTTTAAATAAATTTGTCAAAGGTGAATCCTGTGTACAGTCATCTAGTTATATATCATGTAGTTGACACTGTATGATATTGATGTCTGTACTTTTCAGTTTTCCTCTGGTTCTGTCACTTGAGAATCATTGCAGTTTACCTCAGCAGAAAGTCATGGCGCAAACATTTAGAGATATCTTTGGAGGTGAGATCCTGATTTCCGGCAGAGTGCATATTAATATTCTTACTGGTATTTCCTGTAATTTATTATTAGAAAGTCCCAGAACCTGGTTTTCTTCCAGAACAAGAAATTTGAGATTACTTGCCACAAAAAGCTTCCTTCCTTTTTCAAATAAAAAGAACTTTTTGTAATATTACATCATAACATGTATCATACATGCATGTTTTTGTTGAAGGAAAAATATCATATTCATATTTTTTCCTGTTTTCTAGCCAACCCCAGTATTAATTTGCAGTCTTAGAATTCTCCCTCTTATAACCTTAAGCCTTGAATGCATAAGGAGGTGATCCCCCTCCTCCCTTCCCACAAGAAAAGATTTTTGGACCTCAATCGGCAAAATATTTTCAGCAACTGTAGTCAGACAATGGATGAGTATTTTGATACTCATTAGATGACATCAATGCTGATGACGTGATCAGAAAAATTATCCAAATAAGGTTAAATTGCTTTCAGAATTATAAAATTCTTGAAAAATGGCGAAGTAAAATCAATTTTTTTAGTTTTCATTTGGTTATTTCCTAGTTTTAGTGTCTAAAATATTGTTTTATTATATGTACAATTTCCATATAAATATTTTAGGAAAAGTAAAAGAAAAATCAAAAGTTGTAATCCAAGATGGCAGTCAAAATTGCAGATTATAGTTTGGAACATTTGTTCCCATAGAAATGATAATTTAAAAATTGATTGGCAGTTGTTGCCAAGGAAACTAATTAGAAGGTTGTGTATTAATTGCATGCCAAGTAGCATGCTTCAATTCCAAACCATTTTAAATTAACAGGGGAGTCCAAATACCCCCTCCCCCCTTCCTTATTCCTTCATGTTTCTCAAAATGGCTTATGCATTTAGTGGTTAAAAACATTAAGTGTTGCAGGTGGTCTTGAAAATTTCAGCAACCCCTGTATGAGAGGATTATTTGGTGGCTGTATGCAAGAAGGCATTTAATTGATCGAATTCAAGCATAAGCACATGTGGAATATGATCTTTGATTCCTTCAATCAAGCAGTAATGATTCTTTTGAAAAATGCAAAACAAGTTGTGTATCTTGGGCTTTTCCTAGCGCTTCATTCGGGATATTACAGGTAAATTGTTTCATTTTTCTACTGTTTTGAGAGTGTATTTAGAAATCTTCCCATAAATCCCATTTCCAGAATTTGTTCAGTTGAACACACCCTAAGTGACAAACCACAACACCACTCTGAGAAACGTTTGAGTTAATTCCCCTGTCCACAGATGGTTTGGTCCAGTAATTAGCACAGCTGCAGTGATTTTAAAAGTTTGTGGCAATTAACTAGTTAGGTTTGTTAGTTTTGTAAAATATGCTGGAAATCCTTTAACTCCCTTCTGAATGTTAGTCATTTTACTGTGATAGAACTATCAATAAGACGGGCACCTTGTTAAGATGGACAGTTGGAGTTGGTGCCTGCAGAACTCCAGTCATTTTCTCGATATGATGGACACCTCATTAATATGAATAGTGGACATTTTTTGAGCAGCTAACAGACAGTGACTGAAACCATTTTCATCGTTGGACTCATTTAGAACAATTACAGTACATATTTTTAAATTTTCTGGATGGAATGTTTATTAACACATATCTTACAGTCAACAGAAGTGAAATGAAAACCTAAATGAAGACCTAATTGTCTGGGCTTTGTATCAATTTTTGGTTACTGCTGGTCCTGAAAGTGTCCATCATAATGAGAGTTCATGGTAATTCTATCAAGAAACGGCTGGTTATACTATTTAAAACTCCTATAAGGCATTAATAGATACAGCCAGACAGAAAGGAGAGCATACTTATAATTTTTGGAATAATAAAATGTTTTTTTTCCTTTTTCTTAGAAATGCTTTTAACACAGCAGATAGATCCAAATGAAAACGAATTACCTTCACCAATGGCGTTGAAGAAGAAGATAATTTTGAAGGTGAGAGTTTTTTGTTAACATTAGTTATTTCACCATCTGTTTCAATTATCAGGTACCTGTAGATTTGTGTAAGAAAATAAATACCTTCCTTCCTTCCTTCCTTGCTTGTGTTCTTGCTTGCTTGCTTGCTTTCTTTCTTACTTACTTACTTACTTGCCTCCTTCATTCATTCATTCATTCCTTCCTTCCTTTGCTAGGTTGCTTCATTCCTTCATTCCTTTGTTCCTTCCTTCCTTGCTTGCTTCTTTGCTTGCCTGCCTGCTTGCTTGCTTGCTTGCTTCCTTCCTTGCTTCCTTCCTTGCTTCCTTGCTTCCTTGCTTCCTTGCTTCCTTGCTTCCTTGCTTCCTTGCTTCCTTGCTTCCTTGCTTCC
>JAOEHT020172278.1:0-11605 GCA_025448195.2 Parazoanthus atlanticus
GGATATAAGGCCATCTACCTGCTAACAAAATCAATCTTCCGTTTAAAAGCCCCCACTCGGATATAAGCTCCCATATATCGGCCCATCTAATGTTTTCCGATTATAAGCCCTTTCTATTTATTTTTCTTTGTTTCCTTATACAAATCAAAAGTTAGAAAGCTATAAGGCGAGTGGAGCTTGAAACAATAATTCTAACCATCGTATATATCATGGTATATGTTTTGTTTTAGTTATTTCTCAGATAGTATTTGCTCGCATTGTGCTCGTTCCGAAACGTTGTATTTATACCGCATATAAGCCGCCCCGGATGTAAGACCCCTCCCCCCGTTTATAAGCCTTACGAACTTATATAAGCCCAGGGGTTTTAACGTGGGATTTTCTGGTATTCATTTTCCACTGCTGGGGACCGACCATTTGCCAGTTTTCGGCGGAGTGGTAGAAAGATTTGCATGCAAATTATTTTGTCGATCAATCTTTAGCTGCAATTTCTATTCTACGTTTTCCCTTGGTTTTCCCATACATTTCTTTAACGTTCCGTGGCGTGCAAACATTTTTTTTTGGTTCAGAAACACGAGTTGGTTTAGTGGTCTATCTATTCCAACAGTAAGTAATGCCGTGTTTCTCCTTAACTGGTTCTACTGTTTGTTTGGCTCTAGTTTTATTATTATTATTATTATTATTATTATTTTTTAATAGTCGGACCATTTTACAGTAATGATATTGGTAATATAATCAGTTATATATCATTCAATCGGATTTTTGAGAAAACATGGTAACTCAGTCGTATTGTAAGTGATTTCATCTGTTTGTTATCGTATATGTTACGAAAACTGTCCAAATTGAGTTCAAGTTCAAGCTCAATTTTTATTTGTACTCGTCATATTGATTACACACATTTTTACAGGAAAGAAAATTAATCGTACATTAATCGTACCCCCCAGCTCTCTCGACGATATTAAATGGACCGTCCATGTGATTTATCAGTTTATATCAAATAAGTGAAATTGGCTACTTAAATTTCGAATATCCAGACTAGTGCTTATTTTCGGGCATTAATGCGTGACTCGAAACAATATAGTATTGGCAACTCGGTGAATATCCACTAGTTACCTCGAGCTCTACTTCGGGAAAAAGTTTAATTTTTTTCCGAGACGAGGTGACACTGGTACGGTGGGCCAGTACGTTAAGGTACCAGTTTTGAGGAGATAATTTTGGGCCAGGTTGCACATACGAAAATTTCTTTGTTTAGCAGGAATGTTTTGTCGTTTATTTCGTCTAAGCAGTTTTCTGTCCCTAAAGGCTTTAGGGACAAGAATTTGATCTAACGTGCCGTAGTGCAACTTGTCTGAGCGTTCATTCCTTTGTTAGCTATAGAAAACTCCTTCATAGCGAATAAATCCAGACTGTCAATATTCACAATATCTACGATATCCTTGTTAAAACAAACAGGGCGGGCCCTGGGTGTCGGGCTAATCCTGTTTTCTTCACCTCCCGGACATCCTCTATTCTCCTGTTTGATCAGACGAACGAGATTCTTTCTTTCCTTCAGATGTCGCGCCTTGAGTTTGTCATAGGTTCCTGTGATGTTATCACGAAATTCCTGCAGTACGATCTGCATTTCACGTTTAGTCTCCAAGTATCGTGAATGTAACAGCGATTTTGACGCACTCCGCGAGCCTGGATAAACGGAACAGCAAATCAAAATAAGACAATACTAATTAGGTTTTATAGAAATTTGTTTGGCAACGGCTTGGTGGATTTCAAACTAAACTTGCGGAACGATTCATGATCTCGGTCGGTTATTGGTTAATGATTATTTGTTTGTCGTTTGTTGTTTATTGTTGATGGTGCTGTTGTCGGTAGAGGTTCTTGTTGTTGTTGTTGTTGTTGTTGTTGTAATTATGGTTGTGGTGATGTCATTGACTTAGTATATTTTTAAACCATTCAAAATCAACAAAATGTTTGTTTCTATTCTGTATCTATTTAATTTAACTTTGAACATGATCTGATCGCCAAACCAGTAAAAATTTTGAATACTTTACTTGCAACTTCCGTATCACGTTTTTGACCTTTTGGATTAACAATTCATTTTCTAACTGATATTACCACTAAAACTGTTTACCCGACTTGTGATCGCCTCGCTTTAGTTCTTTCCCCCTCCTCGTCTTCCAAAAGAGGTGAAAGGTGACTCCACACACAAGAGCGATGCCCAGGGAAATCCCCAAACATTCCACACTGGTCCAGAGCAGAGAGTTGGTCGGCAACTCTTCATCAGCTTGTGGTTTCTTTGTCTGTGATGAATCCTTAACGTTGATGTTAATAGATAAATTGTTACTATAAAAACTCTTGTCTTTGGTTTACTGTTCTTACAAAAAGCAAATTTGCATCTTGAACCTTGCTCTTTATTGCAAGCTATGTTGCATAAACTACTGTATTTATTTGAAAAAGCGCCCACTTTCAAATAAGCAGCCACCCCTGAATGGAGTGCCCGCCTTCGAGCAAGTGTCTACCCACCCCACCCAAATTCCCATATATTACTTGCAGAAAAACTTCGGACGACTTTTTTCCTCATTTCGTACAAATTTCGGACAAAAAAGTCGGATACTTTGCCGCAACATACCTAAAGTAAATTTACCCCTACAAAACATGAATTAGACTGAAGCAAAATCTGTAAAACGTTCGTTTTACTGCACCCTTAAGGTTTTAGAGATACACCGACGAGAAAATAGCACAAACTCAATCAAGCTTATGTGTCAAGCAGTGGCGGAAGAGAACTAGCACCACTGGCATTGACGATAGGATTAACATAAGACTGGGCTTGCATCGAAGAGATAACTACTGCAAAAACGAATTATCTATGGTTTTGTTTTTCGTAAAGTGTAAAACATTCATTTCCATTGATAAAAAGACCTTATCCGACCTCTTGCTATATATATATAGATCATGTATATTGACCTCAGCTTGGGTATGTGATGGCGTCGCCACAAAAAGTACTCAGTTATAATGTTTGATATTCCGACGCTTAAAAATTTTGGACGGTTCTATTTTCGGACACTGTTTCTGTCCGAAATCAAAATCGTCCAAATTATTTTGCAAGTAACGTATTATCAATATAGCACTTTAATTTCCTATAATAACCAAACTAACTCATTTGAATGAAAATCATTTCACTAACGTTGAGTAAAGGTGTTGATGTTCATGAACATTATTTAGATGACTGTTCTAGAAACTTCTTACCCTTCATTTTGTTATTCTCTCAAAAAGAAGTGTCCTCAACGTAAATAACGAAAATCAAAGAAGCACTCACTTTCAAATAAGCGCCAACCCTCGAGGTCCTGAAACTACATGAATGCGCATAAATACAAAATACATCTAATTCGAAATTAATTTAATTTAATTAACAGTTCTTCGAATGCGCATTTTGCGTAGCCTCAATGCGCTTACAATTGAAAAGTGAAAATGAAAATCTTCTTTTGCATCTGTGGCTTACAATATTAAATATATATAATAATGTAAATATTACAACTCATGATACAGAATTTCTAAATTTATAAGATACATGCTAAATATAAAACTTGATGAATTCCACTTTGTTAAAAAGCGCTCGATACGCTGGCGTAGAGCATTCGTAAAACTAATCCTGAATAGTAATTTCTTTTATATTACAATGTATGTAATATGTGAACAACTTCTATTAAACAGTAAATATTTCATTTTACAATCTATATGTAATCATCAAACTGTTTGATCTTTTTCCCACCAGTCTTTGTTATAATATTTCCTCAATTAACCTTTCAACACATTGCAAATATATTAACTAAGGCTTTTTTCGAATAAATCTTAAAACCGAAAATGCTTTGGTTCTGAAACAAAGTCGACAGAAGTAGTATCAAAAAGTAGAATAAACAGCAAGTGCAATCAATTTTAATAAATACAAATACTGTAAAATATGAATGCTGATTGAAATTAAAAAAATTGTCCTTGCACTGCACTTGTATGTGTGGAAGTCGGTCAATTGGATGAAGAGTTTTTCTTGATGTATTTTCTGCCGTAGGACATGGAGATATTCATATCTGCTGTTGAAGTTTCAGGAAACCTCCAACACACCAAGTCTAATAGTGAAGAAGAAAAAAAATAAACACGTTAAAATTGTAACTTATCAAAGGAAATTGGATAAGTGCCTGCTCATTGAGCCATGAGGCTTGAGACAAGGATTTTCAGCTTTTCTTTGAGCCTTTTTAAAACACCAAAAGTGTAAGGTACAATTTATGCTACAAAATGTTCAAACATCTGCAATGTATAGTGATGAATTGACATTGAGTTGAGCATTTTATCAAACTAGTAGAAAGAGGCAGCCAACTACAAATTTATTTATTTATTTATTTATTTAGAAACTTCCATCCTGCTCTTGAAAAAAAAAGAACGGGCAAAAGCAAAACAAAAGATACAAAGATAATGTTAAGCTGGATGAGGGGCTGGCGAACAGACTCGTAGTCCCGGCGAGGCTAACCCCAAATAAAAATTTTAAAAAGAAAAAAACGATAAAAATTAATAAAAAAACGATATATGTGTACCAGTACCATAAATAACTTATCGCCGCTCCTCATCCAGATTAAGAACTGTTTTTCCAAGAAGTTCATCTTTGGAGAAAAGTAACACTAGAAGACGTCTGCCAGCATACTTGCCTGACCCTGCATCTTGGGTGACTTTGCGCAGAAATGCCTGCAGGTGAAAATTTGTAACTGTTAGGCAGTTGAAATGATACGTCCCAGTATGTGAGCCCAGCAGTTTTGCACTTTTATTCAGATTTTACAGATAGCTAAACTACTGCTGTTGTTGACTTAAAAACATGTTTTTGTATTTCAGTAAACTGCTTTATAAACACATAAAAATAAAAGTCAATTATATGTCCTTCCCAGTTTCGCGTGTCTAAAGGCAAAAGAAGAAGAGAGAGTTGTTTGCGAGAGTACCAGTACTTTATTATTGGGAATTATCAATGCATGATAACAAAGTGAACAAAATCTACGCAACAATAAACAATGTTGCAACAACAAGTTATACCAACAAAGATGTTTAAAACTATTCAGGTTAACTATACAGTGAATGAGTCCAGGATGGAATGCACCATGTCCTAGCACTTTATTTTGTACTGCCTCTGTTATTTCTGCACTTCTCCATCCATTTAGTATCATCCAATTCCGAAGGAGAAGTAAGTGAAATGCAACTTTAGTTAACTTTGCAGAAAATAAGGGTTTCTTAGTGCTTTTAATTAATAGCGGCATAAATTAAATACATGAAATTAATGCACATTTTTGAGATTTGCATTGATACCATGCGTTGTTATTTTTTTCCTATTAGGTAACTTTATAAAAATGCACTCGCCAGGCTGTTTTTGTTCAAATTTCGACCTGAAAATTTACGGTCTTCAGGGCTGCTCTTGTTTTCCTGATTGCAAACAACAATGTTGAAAATATATTTTTTAAAGTTTCCTTAGACAAGTCATTATTAACTTTATAGTGTTGATTAAGTGATAAATACCTAGTAAAAACAAGGGGGTCGGTGTCAACCAGTTGCAAGTTATTTACGCCTTAATTATTTAATTTCTAATCATAAATAATAATTGTACAAAGATATTTGAAATTGACAACACGCACTTGATTTTACTTGCACATTATCTCCCAAGGGACTACTGACATTTCTTATGAGTCAACAAAGCAAGACTTCCATTTTTAAGTAAGTGTAGGCATAAAATGGCTAATTTTTGAATATGTAAATATCACTTTTTATAAAAATTAACTAGTGCATTGCAATTAGTTTTTTGTTTTGTCTATCTGAACAAAACTAGAGACATTAGAACCACATTTTCAACTTTCTGATGCTGCAAATAAAAACAATGATTGGAATACATGTACATACTCCTTCTTCCACGCACCTTAAGTAATTTTGCCACTACTCTAATAAGCTTTTTATTAAAGACTTCCAGTCTTGTAACCCTTTGCTGGAGAGTCGTCATGGTCAGGTTGAATTCACTCTCCATTCCTTCGAGTACCTCCAGTGGGTTGGGTTTTGTTGAAGATGAAGGACTGCTGCAGGTTGGTGTGTTGATCGGAGAGCTTGAGATAGGGGCCACTCCTGAATAGCCAAAGTTGCTTAATGGACTAGATGTTGGGCTTGTGCCTGCTGTGGTGTTAATCAGAGAGCTTAAGATAGGGGTCACTCCTTAAAGGTCACAGTTGCTTAATGGACTAGATGTTGGGCTAGTGCTTGTTGTGGATGAAGTGGCACAAGGTTGGTTGTGGCAGCTATTGAAGAGTGGCCTTTGAACAGTAAGGGATTCAATCCTGTTAAAGGGCCACGGAGTGAGGGTTGATGGGACTGCAGATGGCTGTTGTATGTTGTTTTGAAGGCCTGGGACAGAACGAGGTGGATAGACTATTGGATTTGTACAGGGTGGTGGGGCAGAGTTGTTGATGGACACTTCGGGAGATGTTGTAGAGACTGGACACATTAACATTGCAGTCATTGAAGTATCAGAACCGTCTCCTTCATTTAGTAAGCCAAATGTAGATGACAGCATCTTACGTGTCTCGTGCAGGATCCCCTTACTAAAAGGGTCAACACCTTGACCAACACCGGCTAGATGAAAGCCAACTGTAACAGCTTGAACTAGGAGAATTGATCGATTGTGGGTGTAGAATGTTTCGGTTGAGCCGGGAGAGTACGATTTAAAGGTGGGATATAGTAAGGAAGGGACATATAGAATTGTGTTATATCTTAGAATTATACTTGTATTTTAATCGTTTTTTATTATAGGCAGATATTGTAAGGGAGGTTTATTTTCATAAGGATTTCCTTAAATCTGTATAAACCTTTCCAAATTATACAATTTATATTTATTTTAATTTGTATAATTAAAGTGATTAAATGAATAAAATAAATAAACATCGTCATAATTTTCGTCATCTGATAACGTGAAAAACTCCCTTTTTTCGGCTAAATCTACTATTCTTTCAACATCATCAGCCTTCTGGTATAAATATAAGCAGAAAAATCCATTCAGTTATATCCAGCAACACAAGTTGTAGAACTTGAGTTTGCTAAACAAAAAAATTGATTACTAAGTTATGTCTTAGACTTAAAAGGCTAACATAATGGCAAAAACAAAGCAAACTGAGTTCAAGAATTTAACATTAAGGCACTACCTTGGTCTTTGCTTGCTTCCTTGGTTTGGTTTTACTCTCTAACAGTGTCACATCTGAAATTGAGAATTGGCAACTACAACTTGTCAGCTTTTTTGTAATAGAAGAAATAAACCTCTGTGCACTTGTAAAATAAAATAAAATAATTACCTCAATGGCTTTCCTTTTCTCAGTACCTGTTTCATCATCTTGAACATCTTTAGGCTGCAAAATACAATTTTTTTGTAAGAAAGTCTCTGTAAATACTAAATACTAAATATCAAATAATTCAACACGAAGACCCCTAACTGCTTTCAAAAATAGCTTTGAACAGTTCTTGCCATCCATATTTTTTTGAGAAATATGTTTATTCAAGGGGAAAATATTTATTCAAGAAAACTGAAAATGTCAACGAATACCTATAGACTACCAGTGGTGGTTGCAGAAGTTCTCACCTTTGTTCTTTCCCACTGTTTGTACTCGAAAGGATTGTCTTTGGTCCCTCTTCTTCAACAATAGTTCCTTATCATCTGTACATAGGTAACATATGCACACATCAAGGATAAGAGAGTAGATGTGAAAAAATCAGTACAGACACTTTGTAAAAGAACAAAGCAAGCTTCTATGTTTAAAGCATTCATATTGCATATCAGAACAATAATTATTTACGACTAACTTCAGTCTTAGTTCTGCTCTAAAAACTTTGGGAAGACGCTTACTCTTGTCATATTTCTTTTTGTCGGTGGTATTATGGAGCTTGTCCTTCCAGAATTTGCACCAGGTATTTTTATCTTTGGGGAAGAATTTGTGTTGCTCCTCCAAAGTCGTATCAGAATCATTGGGCTGGATCATGTGGTGGTGCATAGCCCAAATACTAATTTTCATGCTTTCCAGATTTCATTTGTTATTGCGAATGGCATATCCATAATTATTCTGCATATTATTCATAACTTTCTCTGTTAGCCGTCCTTTGCCCACCACTGGTTTTCCATCAGCCAATTTCTTCCCTTTGTGCTCATTCTTAAAAGTTCGCAAAGCTCTAGCCCATTCTTTTTTGGACATGTCCAACACACTCTTCTTTCTCTACAGTATGTATGTTCTTCATTGCGTCTTTCACAGTACCATATCAACTGCTATCCCCATCTCCCACAAATGATGTGTATCGTAGCTGACGTTTCTCAATACTTTGAGAGAACATTTCCACAGCAGCTGCTGCTTCCATTGCTCCAGATGAACCTTCATGATTTATTTCACAAACTGGAGCATGTGCCACTTTCCATAACAAATATTCCTCACTATCACTGCCCCAACTCTTATGAGCAATGCATTCTGGACAAACAAGTGCCTTTACAGCATAGTCGAGGATTTCATTAGTCTCCACAGAAATTATGGAAACTGCACCTATCTTTCAAGAATGGCCCCTCTTTTGCCATGTCCCATCAACAGTTATGGCAATATCAGCAACAGTGATTTCATTATTAATTGTGTGAAAATTTTCTGGATGTTCAGTAGCTGTCACCGATCTCAGCCTGTGTGCTGCTTCATACATCAATTTCTCAGCATTATCAACTGCCTGTTCTTTGACATGTTTTATTTGTGCGTTATAGGCCTTTTTTGTCGCTGGAGGTGGAAGGTCCATTTTTCCACAGAACTTTGTGAGACCTGCAAGACCCCACTCACGGGCGTTTCAGACAGCGTTTTTCAAGCAATCTAATGCCTGCAATACGCACGGTCAGCGGTCTAACAATGAGTGAGTTCGTGTCGAGCCGAAAGTGCGCGATCACTAATTCGTTTGTTCGAAGTGCAACCAAGTGCGACTTCGGAGGGCGATTGCTCGGCGAATTTTGACGTGATGTTGCTCTTGTTTTGCAAAGTTGTTGTAGAAAGGCAGTATTGCCATCTTGCCAAAGAAGTTTCGGAAGCAGCGAGTTGTTTGCCTCGGGATGATCAATTTCAGTTTTTGACGAGCTCGGGAGAAATATACATTGACCCTATGTGTGGTTTCAAGGACTGATTGCGGAAATGTTTGCAATAAAAGCACAAGCGATCTTTGCTTTGAGATGCTGGAGGAACCGCGTGGAGCACATTGACAGCAATGCCCAGTCTGACTGTGACTGCAAAACCTTCCTAAAATTGCAATCATTCACACTGTCTCTGGAATCGATGGTCGTAACACATTTTGTGACCGATGAAAGGAAAGAATGTGCTGCCAGGAAAATGACAATGGGTTGAGTTACACAGAAAACTGCATATGGAAGGTGGGCAAATGTTGTTTGCAACTAATCGTTTAGTTTTGCTGAAATATGCATTGTTCAACAAGGTTCTGCAGATAATATTTCGCTTTGTATGAGTTAGTTTCATTTTAGAACTTTGAGATATCGACAGATTTTGGTTGATTATTCTTAGTGTTGTTTATAGAAAATTTTCAATAAAAGCACAAAAATGTTTTGCATTTATTTGTTTCGCTTTAGTTGCTTGTTGTTTTGAATGGTACCTTGATTTCGGCTGTGATGTCTAAATTGTGGGTTTTTGTTGCTTTCTCGGTTCTTCCTTCTGTGCGTTCTATTAATATTATGCGCTATGGAATTCGAATATTGGTATGGTGAAGGGCTCGGAAGAAGATTTATATTATTGATATAAATTATACTTGAATTCAATTGTTGTGTTTTTTGTCATATTTTGAACAAATTTTAA
Organism: Parazoanthus atlanticus; assembly: GCA_025448195.2. Classification (NCBI taxonomy): domain Eukaryota; kingdom Metazoa; phylum Cnidaria; class Anthozoa; order Zoantharia; family Parazoanthidae; genus Parazoanthus; species Parazoanthus atlanticus. The sequence goes on from JAOEHT020172278.1 coordinate 9,873, forward strand.
AAATATCATTGCAATCACTGTTACTGATACGAATTTACAGAAATGTCCCAGAAAGTTTCATAATTACTTTCAAAGTCGGTATACGTATACGTATCTCAAGATGCTGTCAGTAAATACACTACGGTAGTCACTATTAAAATTTTTAAAAATTGTAATCAAAATGGATATATCAGGGCAATAAAAGTAAAACATTTTCCTCTGCTTTGATTTGAATATCATAGGTTTTACCACCTGCAAAATACGGACGGTATCCTATTAATTAAAAGTAGGTGACCAGCAATAAATAACTAAATAAACCCCCATCTAATAAGCCCCCCTCTCTAATAATCCCACTGTGTGGAAGGCCTGAAAATTAATAAGCCCGGGGGTGGGGCTTATTAGAGCTTTTACGGTATCGAAAGCTGTGAATTCTAATCTTGTTCTTCTTTGTGCTAGTGATTGCAATCTTCAAGCTGTTGATTATAATTGTGTTCAGGTGACTTGCAAATCCGCATTTGCTGCTTTCAGTTTCAAACTTTGTTCTAACCACAGGGTTTTCCATAATGTGAAGGTTGTTGACACTTTGGGCAGGATCTTGTCACAGGTTTGCGAAGGTCAACTGTTGCACTCTGCAGCCACTGATGCTTTGCAACAAGTGCCAACTTTGTATTCTCTTGTGTAACACTACTGTACATTCGTCGGTATCTGTTGCACAGGGGATGGATGCTCTATGCATTGTTCTGCTTCCATCCCCACTGTGCCAATCTGCCTTGCCTTACTATACATGTAATAGCTCAATTGGTTGCAGTTTCCGTTTTAGAGTATTACTTTCAAAGTTTGTAGGGAAAAAGCAGCCAAGACTTGCACAGCGCAGCCCAAGAAATTCAACCTCGTGTTTACATAGTGCTGTGTTTTTAGTCATCACTCTGTAGCACTCACTGAACTTTTTCAGCAACGTGTAAGTAATCTCAGATTTTCTGGAACTTGAAAATTATTTGTCAGCACCATTGACATTGACTGTAATTGGAACAAGTACTCTTCCAAATTTTTTCGAAATGTCGGTGCCATATATTTTATAAATATCATCACCCACTAGGGCACCGGAATGGTAAGCCTGGCGCTGAACATTTGTTGAAGTCATGGTCTCGTCAAATCTGGTTTGGAAAGGACCCTTTTCCTTGTCAATTTCATTGTATGTGTTGTCAAGCTTCTCATTTTTCTCATTGGTTTCTGTACTTACTCTTCTCAAAGTTACTTTCAACTCTTTCTGTTCTTATACCAAACGTGATACCACTTTTCTTGTTTCAATTGCTGTTTTTGTTTTGTCAGCATACACACCATTGATTTTTTGAAATGAATGTTGAGAATTTGCCTTCGCATTTTCAATTTGTTCACCCAAGCTGCTAATTTGTGATGTAATGGAAATTTCTTGTTCATTTAAGGAAGCAAGTTCTTCAAGCAGCTGGTCCCTTTGTTCAAAAAAGCTTGTCGGGTTATTTGTAGCTGTGCCAGAGTTTTGTTTTATCTCATTGTCAAATTGAATGGCATTTTCCTCGCAAATGTTGTCCAACGTCAATTTTCAGAGGCTGCTAACGGAAACCCGAACGTAAAGACCCCCCCGAAAGTAACGACCCCCCGAAAGTAACGACCCCCGCTTTTATGTAAGCGAAAACGCCGTAAAATACTCTCTTATCAACAATTAGTGATTGCCAGTTGATTCCAACGCAAAAACAGCAAACATTAACGTTTTTATT
>JAOEHT020172352.1:0-11605 GCA_025448195.2 Parazoanthus atlanticus
GTATCTTGCTATAAGTAAGCAAAAATTGAGCTGAAAGCTGTACTTGGATGTGTCCGGCCTCAGACCTAAAAAGGTCGAGAAGTCTGTGTAGTCTTCTGGAATGATGCCATTCGATTTTAACCAGGTTATCAGGTTTGATTGAAAAGGAACAACTTTTTCACAGAACCAGAAAAGATGGGTTAGTTCCTCTATGTGCTCTCCGCAAAAGGCGCATTTGTCATTTTCTATGATTTTAGCCTTATGAAGGTACTTGTTTGTTGGAATTGTTCTATGTAGAATTTTGTACTGGAATGTTATCAGATTTGTATTTTTGGTCATCTGACGAGTTAATAAATATGCTTCTTTCCAGTCTACCCTCACGTGTTCATTCAGGTTACTACTTATTTCGTGTAGCCACTTGTCTTGACTGTTTTGCGGGATGGTTCGTTTTTTTGCCACAAGTCTTTCGTATGCAGTTTTGCTAGGCTTTTTTGATTTGCAAAAAGTATCATAGAAGTTTTCGTATTCTTTTGTGTTCAATGATTCTGATATTTTTATTTTCTTTCTAAGCGATTTTAAGGCGGATATTTTAATCCCTTTCTTGAACCAATCTTTATAAAAAAAACTGGCTTGTTTCCAACTCTCAAGAGCGTATTAAGCCATATGTATTGTGTTTGAAAATGTTGAGTTGACTGGATTCGATTTCTGTCCAAATATCTATGATTTCTCTAAAAAAGGGTCGGAGATGTTTATATATTTATTTGCATCTTTCGGGCTAAGATTCCTTGAGAAAATGGTGTTGCCACCTTGGTTATGTAATTCAAGATCAAGAAAGATTTTCCATGGTTTTCTTGGTCCAGGTATTTCTTTATCCATGTAGTCTTGAGGGATTTGTTGAATGAGAACAAGTCCAACATTTAAACATGTAAAGTACAATTATGAGTGTTGGGGCGAATTTAATGTTGGCCCGTGTAAGATAAATTACTGACCAACGTAACGTGGCCCTAAATGTTTGATACGTGACAATTCAGTTTGTTAAAAGAGTTTCGTTTTGTCTTGTTAATCTAATATTTTTCAAGCCGAAACGAATCAAGGAAGAATTGATTAACTGTCAGTTTTACATTATGAGAAAAATACGTACATATGTTTCATTTTTAAAACTATTACTCTACCTCCTCGTAATTCTATGCTCAAGATGGTATGAAAAGAGTTCCATTGTTCGTACGGTCCTTGAAGTCGTTGAGTTTAAATTCCGTTTTTCAAGGTCTTAAAAACCCTTGAATATACGCTTTGGCCTCGAAAGTCCTTGAATATAGCACTGTAGAGTCTACAATCGTACATTTATTGTTCTGGCCTCTGATAACTTTTCTTACTCTAGAAGTAAAAGCCGACAGCGTGAACTGATGTAGTTTTTCTAGTTGAAAAACAAAATACCTCTTTCATGTGTAAAAGCTTATTGTAATTTGTTCGTGTAGACAACTTCACTTCAGGCCAGCGTCTTTGGAGAAAGAATAGGGACCTTACGTATCCAGGACGGGAACGTCAACGAAGACCGCTGCTGGATTTTTAACTTCCCGTTTTCCCTTTTTTTTGTATAATTGATTCGTTACTTTTTAATTTCGCGTGAAGGTGTGGGAACATCAGATGAGAAATTAGAAACGTCAGTTTTGAGGCAGCATAAAGATTGGAATGATTTATACTTTGTTATTCACGTTCGCTAGAAAGCCACAAAATTGAGCTTTTGACGTTCTGTTTTCTAAAGAAGATGGTGGAAAGGTGGCCAGCTGGTTCCATTCCAACGTGAAGTCATTGTATTCTGTCTTTAAGTGTATTGTTTTGTAATGTTCTCGTTGACGTTCCCGTCCTAGTTGCGTAAGATCGCTACTCCTTGAAAGTCATTGATTTCAGTTCCTAAAACTAAGTCCTTGAATTTGATACCTGAAAAACTGTACACAACTTCTCTTTAGGCCAGTGTCTTTGGAATTCAGTTCCTGAAAGTCCTTGAATTTGATACCTGAAAATATGTACACAACTTCTCCAGGCCAGTGTCTTTGGAGGAAGAGTCCTTGAATTCAGTTCCTAAGAGTCCTTGAATTTGATACCTGAAAAAGTGTACACAACTTCTCTTTAGGCCAGTGTCGTTGGAATTTAGTTCCTAAAAGTTCTTGAATAAGTGTACACAACTTCTCTTCAGTTTGGTGTCTTTGGAGGAAGAGTCCTTGAATTCAGTTCCTAAGAGTCCTTGAATTTGAAACCTGAAAAAGTGTACACAACTTCACTTCAGGCCAGTGTCTTTGGAATAAGAGTCCTTGAATTCAGTACCAAAAAATCCTTGAATTTGATACCTGAAAAAGTGAACGAACCCTGTAAATTAAACCCTATTTTGGGGTTAATTTCATACCTGATGTATTACATACTACTATCCATCATTCACAGGTTTACGGCCTGCTGGAGAAGGCCGGCCAGAACCGAGCTGTGGCCGCTACTCAGTGTAACGAGAGGTCGTCGAGGAGCCATAGTGTGTTCCGATTAAAACTGACTGGTTACAACAAGCTCACAGACGAGAAAAGCCAAGGTGAGTAAGTCATAAAGGTCCAACAAAGTCCACCCGTACTCCCACGGGACTTGAAAAGTCCTTCACTTGAAATGTGCAAGGTACTTAATTGTCGTTGAATTTCAAGATATAAGGTTTTCTCCTGGAAACGGTCTGTGTGTGCGAGTATAGGATCTCTGACTGCTAACCAGAAGGTCCCGGGTTCAATCCCCGGTCTGGTCGAGGATTGAATTTTGGGCGACCTTAATTCTTTTGCCACACTGTCCGTGGTCGACAGGGACGTTAAGCCGTGGTCTAGTCTCCTAAAACGTTATCTCAGGGGACTTAGAACTCACACACTTCTCGAAAAGAGTACATTTAGGGTAATCCCGGTGTTGTGTTGTACGCCTTATGGATGTAGTGTGTTACCCTCAATAAATAAAGTGTCTTTTACTTTTACTCTTTTCTTGTGAAACATTTTTGAATTTCCATGAAGGGATCTTTAACCAAAACGCTAAGGCTAAGAGCAATGCTTTTCTCGTAATTTCTTGATATATTTGGCACTAACTGAGTACTTTGGAGGGTGGCATTATTTTTCTCTTCGCAAATTTTTAAATATTTTCTTTGCCCTTGAAAAATTCTTAAAAAAAGTTTGATATCTGCATGTAAATTTTAAGCGCACACTACTTTATCTAGCTCTCCCATTGATAGCAGTATATTTTTATTTACCGAAAGGATCACCGTAAAGAAATAAAAGGCTACCAACCACTTTTTGTATGAACCCAGCCCATGTTTTAACGTGCTAAGTGCTAAGCGATGCTGCTCCTATTGTCACTTAGAACGTGCGGTTCAGAGATCTGTTTGAAGGACGATTTGCTTGTCGACAGCCCACAACATATTTCAGAGCAACGAGAAACCTCAGAGGTCGTGTAGCAATGATAAACTTCATGTTCACGTTACAGTTTCGACTAGACAGTCGTTGGTAGGGTTCGTACGAGTCATGGCAAACCTGACAAGTCATGGAGTTTCAACATTTGAAATTCCGCGCCTTGAAAAACCTGGAAAATGACCACGGAAAGTCATGTGTGAAGAAAGTAAAGTTATATCATAAATTCATGGCAAACAACTTCGTGATCCATCGGTTTGCTGGACATTTTCACAATTCGAGGTCACGGGGTTTCTAAAATTTTGGGTCAAGGAAAGTAATAGGCAGATAATTTGATTTAGGTATACAATATGTAATTGTATGTACAGATAGATAAAATTGACGCAAAGATGCCCTCTTTTTCCAAAGGAACTCTAAACCTGATTGATCTCGCCGGATCAGAACGACTGAACAATTCTTGCTCAACTGGGGAACGGCTGAAGGAAACTAAGAACATCAACAAGAGCCTGAGCAATCTTGGGAACGTTATCATGGCTCTTGCCAACAAAGTAGGTTGCAAAGTTTTAAGTTACTTTAGGGGGTAGTCGGGAAGAATGACTTCAGTGCAAATATTTTTTGTCGGTCAACCGTCGGCTGTAAATGTTTTTTTTACGTGTTTTCATGCATTTTCTTTAAGATTTCGAGGCGTGAAAACTTTTTTATCTCAGCTGGATCGATCGTGCTTGCATTTTATTTTTTACAATTGAATTATCCACTTCCCCCCTTCCACGCGATATCAAATGCTTCGACGGGCGGACCCTTAGATGACATCTCTTCTTTTAGATGTTTATTATTTGTAGATTTCTTTGTAGTTTTTAAGAAATTATTTTTTGTGTTATATCCCCTTATTTTACATGCACGCCCTGAATTATATTGCGAAGGTTTGGAGGTTCGGCTACTCACGCGCTGTTTTTAGACAACAGATATTGGCGATGTCGAACCTTGCAAATCTGTGACCGACACTTCATGGGGAATTAGCTCTCAGGGGTTCCACTCTAATCTCCACTGCAGCTTCTGCTGGTAAAGTAGTTGGAAATCCAAACTACAGTTCCAACGTCCACTGCAGCTTCGACCAGAGCGGAACCCAGTTACTAGCTCGAGAGCTACATGTATTATCAAAAGAGGTTGAACTACAAGCTACGCTTTACCTTATCTATTACAAACAAAAGCTCCGTATGTTAAGAACAAAAGACAAAAGTAAACAATGAAATAGTGAAACAATAAAAGCTAATTGACTATGGAAACCTAAAATAACGCTCGAATTAAAAGAAGCCGATTTGTATGACCGACGTTTTGTCTCGTGACACTTTACAACTGATCCAAATACTCTCCAGTCCGGCCCTTTTGTTGATGATGATGATAGTTCTTTTATTTATTTTAATCAGGGTAATCCCTTCAGTATTAATGAATAAAAATATTGAACCTTATCAATGGGAGCACAGATTGTCAGAGGTATAAGAGTTTTACATGATATTGAAAAGATAAAAATGTATTGAGCTTTTGTGTGCAAAAACGCCGATTAGGTTTTGATCAACACTATAATTAAATAATAAGATCGAACCAAGGAACATTTCAATCAGCATATCTCAGGAATGTGTGGGCTATAATTGTATAAAAAAACTCTATAAAAGCATACAATGGTCGATGTTCATTTGTTCAAACTGCATAGTCACACTCCCGTGAGGCGGCTAATGTTGAGAATAAACACGCTCGATACATACGCAGAAATGATGCGCAGTAATATGAGCGCAACCATCCTTAAACTATTTTTGTTTTGTAGGACTTCAAGACAGGACTGAATCATTATCTGGACAAGTTCAAGTACACAAACGCATCCACAGGTAATTTCTTGGCAGAAGTGCTAAATCAAAGCTTTCAGTTTTAGTGGATTATATTAAAGATGTTTTCTTTGCAAAACTAAAGCTATGAAAAGCCGGTACTTTAGAAAAAAGAGAAATTCCAGTGATTGACTGTTAAACAGGCCGTTGAAACATGTTGCAACACATTTTGTAGATAGATACCATACAAAGAGGACTTGAAAGACTAAAGTTGAGTTGTATTCGTCCACAAGGCTCCATTTAACAGTGGGACAGTATTGCTCTTAGACAAACTAAATTTAGACTGACTCCTTAAAAACTTGTGGAAAATTGAAGTAAAATCCCAGAACGTGTAAAATCATTGATTTCCCATTCACTGTTGTGAAAGAATGTTTTATTAAAATTTTTAACTTTCTTGCGAATGTGTCCAAACAAAACCTTTATATTTATATTTTGTGTGATTTCAAAATACTCCTGGAAAATCTCCCTGCAAAGTCCTGCATTTTCAAAAATTGCGAAGGTGTACAAACCCCGAGATATACTTTCCTTAATGATAAAGGACTAAGAAAATCCACACACTCGAAACAAATGCCGTTGTTCGTTTCACTCATGGATGCATGTCCCAAAAATGAACGTGTAGTGGGATCTGGCTGCAGCTAATCCGAGTTTCAGTGGGTGTCAGAGCACGTGAAATGCATGCAGTGCTACTGATTTCGTAAATCCTAAAGAGTTTTTAGACCTCTCAAGTTTTGGTCATGTCGTAGCCGAGTACTATAACACCGTTTCATGTCTTGTTTTGTTTTCAGAGGATTTGTGGGAACACTTGGCGGGGGCCAGCTCCAAACCAGTGGCTGACGTCATGAACACATGGACAAAACAGATGGGATTTCCCGTCCTGTCCGTCACGGCAGAACAAGTATGTATTGTCAGGCCAAGCGGATGAGGTTCCATACTGCTTGTAACGGCAGAACGGGTATAAACTGTAGCAAATGGGATTTCCTGTCGTGTCTGTCATGATAGAAAATGGAATGTTGGAATTTCTGTATACAGAATGTGCAGCATAGCGTGAATAAATGTCTTTAATTTTTGCAGAAAGATGACTGCAGAGAACTGAAAATTACTCAAAAGCGATTTCAAGCCGATGGGGATTCCGATGGTATGTAATAATGTGTGGCATAAAATTCATTTTTTCTTTTTGGTATCTATATTTTTGTTCTTTAGTGTTCAGTTATACTTTTATTAAAAGTCTTTTTACTTCATACCAATAATTGAAGAGCTCGGTGCAAAAACGGCCTAAGTGACGATTTTGAACCACCCTTCACAAAATCTTAAAATTCTCCACTTTCATGCAATGCTACAGTGGCCGTTGGACTCATATTACGTAGCCAACACATTATTCTTGTAATCCCAGTTGACTTTCCTCTCAAACATTGCCTAATAACTTTGTTTTCTTCTGTGGAAGAACCTGATTCCAAAATGGCAAGAAAAGCCTCTCATCTCTGCTGGGGGTAAAAACATTTCCCCCTCCCTTCCTGGACTTAGAGGGGGGAAAGTGACCTGGAAACTATGTTGTTATGTAAGATTAGCCTAGGAGACAGTGTAGCGGACAAGAAACCTAGAAATTTCCCAGTATTTTGAATAGTCATCTGAAATCGTCACTTAGGCCATTTTTGCACCAAGCTCTTCAATTATACAACATTCTAACCATACAACTCAATAATAATGCAGATTTCAAGCAGTGTTTTCCCTTGTTAAACTATATCTAGAATATAGACTTTTAAAGCAAAGTCTTATCTTGTTCCTGTTCTCTGCTTACAAATAAAAGTTTTGTTCTGGCCAGTCCTAAGTACTGAATGTCTTACAAAGTTCTACAAGTGCATGTATATGTTCCATATTATCCAGAAATATGAGGAACTAAATCTATACAGTAGGTATTAATACCTTTAAAACCATGTGATCTCAGACAGTCGCATGTTCTTTGTACTTGTTCAATACATGGAGAAAATGAACAGATGTTACCGCCCTCACACTGTTGACAAATCAAAGTAATGTCAAGGGTTCTTCTTCAAAATGTTTCGCCTGCATTAACTATGAATTGCAGCTTACAAGCATTTGCAGTGTATTTTATATACTACCGGTAGTTACTACTTGATTAAATGTTTTTTATAATTGTTACTTCCATCTCCCCCCTGGGGGGGAGGGTACTTCCCATGATTAACTATACGGGTACATGTACTCAGGTCAATTTGGTCTGAAATAGGGTATACTCTGGTACTTCTGCCTGACTGGTTTGGAAAGGGTATGGTCCTTGCAGAGAATCTGTGGACCATAAAGTTCTCTCTTATTTTGGTCAGAAATAAGTATTGGTTTCTTCAGTTTGGTCTGAAATAGGGAATAGATAAAATTTTGCTTTTTTAGATCCGAAATAGGGTTTGAAGGAAAAATACTCCCATCCCCTCCTCTTTCAGGCCACCTTACCCTGTATATAAGGGTGTATAGAGAGCATCTAGAATGGTTAGGTTAGTTTAATTTCAGAACATTTGGAACACTTTGGATTTCCTTGTGGAATGAACATGTTACAGTATATACATGTTACAAAAGCCATTTTTTCATGAAAATGTACAACATGAAGTATCACTTTTTCAGTTGGAGTTACTGCAATATTGAGACTTGGGAATCAGTGCCAAGCTTACATTTTTAAAAAGTTGAATCTAAAAAATTCTGAATAGGTAATCTTAAAAAAGTTACAAACCTTCAAATAAAATAAAAAATAATAACAACTGACCTTCAGAGCTTGTTTTGCTGTTTCTACAGCATCCCAGGGCGCCGGCAGGTCCAGAAAAACTGGATAAGACAATGCAAAAAAGTTCTGTTATTGTATAAAGAGATATAGGACATATATCACAGATTTAATACTATTTAATGATGTATGCATTACAGTAGTAGTACATGTACAGTATGTACATAGTCCCCAGGGGGGGGGGGGTGTTACTCAACCTAAGTTTGGGTAGGGGGTTCCACCCAGACATACAAACCCTGACCCTGCTTATGATCACAAGGTCGAAAACGTATACCCTGAAGGGTGGCATGTTCCCATATACATGTAGCCTATATATGGGAGTACTCCCCAGGTATATAGTACAGGTAAATATTGTATACACTGTATATGACAGGGTAGCAAAGACTGGCATTTTAGTATATGAATGGGTCACTACTGACAATAACAGGCAAATATGAAAGGGTACATAAACTACATGTACATGAACTTAGGGGTACAATTTCCTATTGTAGCAATATTAACGGGTACTACATGTATTTTAAGCAAAAATGGTATATGAAAGGGTAAAGGGTAGAGCCTCTTGGCAGAGGCCCTCGTATATAAACTTTTATTGAGTATCCCATCCTCCCCCCATCCCCCTCATGGGGCTCAAAACCACAGTACTGCTAACAAAACTCAGTAGAAACCAAACAGAAAGTCATTGAAAACTAAAAACTGCAGGACTAGATAAATTAGCCAAAAGCAAAATTACCAAAAACCACGGGAAATTGTCCAAAACCATAAAACATAATTTCCCTCTCTGTAACACTTGTAGAAAACTTTAAGGTGAAGAAAGAAATTTAAAAATTATGCAGTTTTTATAGTGATTGAGTTAACCTTTGAAATGACACAACTATATAAAAAGTTAGTCAATTGTATACATGTTTAGCTGCAGCTTTGTAAATAAAAGCCTTTTACCTGCATCAGCTACATGGGTAAGACCAAAGCCTTCTTTCAATACATCTTTATGTGTGACAGTAACCAAGTGTGATACACCATGCTGCTTGAACTCTGTCCTACAGAGACATACAGCAGACAATCAGAGTTACAGTGATACATGTAGATAGGTATTATAACACATTGTTCATACAATACAGTCAATACAGTACAACAATGTACACCCAGGTACATTTATAAGAATAAGTATAAGCTGTTCTTTGAAATGGGAAGAAATATATCTTTTAGGTGTACACTTCCATGGTGTAGAGATGTGGAACTTCACAGTTACACAGTCATTGAGAATATTCTGGAGATAGCTTCTGTAATATGATATGCTTCACAACACCATCAAGCAGCCCATAGGGTACAGTCATGTGTTTATCATGGTTAAAGACACCTACCTTGCTCTTTCTGCTCGCTCTTCATGGAACTCAAATGTGTGTAGGTGGCCAGTAGGTGCTATTGACCTTATAAGGGCATGAGACATTGACGCACTCCCTGTACCTACAAAAAAGACACAAAATAATGTGTTCTTTTAGCATCCTAAAACAACAATCAACTGCAGTTCAGAATATCACTGATTACAAAACTTTGGACTATTTTCAGAAAGCAGCCAAAAGGGAGTGGATAACACAAATTGGAGCTGGGATGGAAACTAATGCTGGCCTGACAACCATTGGCCGCCAAATTTCACATCGGACTGGTAGATTTCACAAAGCACCAGCCTGTCTGGCCTGTACATTATATGTTTTGCAGAAAAATATGCATGCATCTACTTGTGTTTCTTTTGTTTTTGTAACATAACTGTAAATAAATGTACCGTAATTCGTCAAGTGCTTTTTCTATGATGTGAACTTCACTTTGGACTAGAAATGAAACTTTTGTAATCTATTAAAGACACTGGTCAGCATTCTTATTAATTTTGTGTGATGAATGACCTACAATGCAATCGATGGATACACATCAAAGATTTGTTACTTAGAGAGATGATTATTATGGGAGAAGGGGAGCTTCATCTTTTAGCAGACTAGTTAAGCCTCTGGCACATTTGAAATGCATATCTTAACTTAACAAACATGATTTAGATTATTAATAAAAATTAATATCTATATTATGGGCCGGTGAAAAAGTTATGTGTAGTTTCGATCCCTGTTGGAATCATTCACTTTCAAATTTGCTTGCTTACCTGATTCCACAACTATGGAGCCAGGTTTGATATCTAGCTGAAGGACAATCATACTGATGTCTGTGGTGTAGAGAATTTGAGTCCTGTGAGGAAGGTTTAGAGTCCAAAGCTCTGGTGTGGGATGCAGGAGATGTATCCAGCCTTTTCTGTTCTTTGAATACATCTGTGAAAAGATGTGATTAACAATTCTATTCTGAATGAAAAATTGTCTTCGACTTGTGCTCGCTTCATTAGATAACTTGGTTTTGGTTCTTTGACTTCTGAGTGAGTATTTCCTCTTGAACAAAGGAACAGTTAACCCTTTCACTCCCATGGCCACCATGATCACTCCCATCAACATCTATCTTCTCCTCACAGTATCAATATAAAATAAGTTGATTGGTGTTGAGAATATGAAAATTGATCATCTATCACAAACTATCTCAGATCAAAGATAAAATTCTCCCAACCTATTAATAGAAAATATATGAAAAAAGTAATGATAATTAACTCATCATTTTGGCACTTCTGGGAGAGAAAGGGTTTAATGAAATGTGTACCTGAATATTATATATAACAAACTTTTTTTGGAACAGTTTGCCTTTGAACTTTGAATGCTAACTCCTAACTAATTTTTGCTAATACCAGGAGACTGCTGGTCCCGGTTGTTCAAAGAGTGGAAACTTTATCCAGTGGATAAATCCCTAACCAGCAGTTAAAACTTGCACATTACCTGATCAAACACAATGATGCGTAAATTTTATTCACTGGATAAAGTTATTCACTCTTTGAACAACTGCACCCAGGAGTAGGTGTGTTAAAAATGATGAATTCATGTTCTTTTAAGATGGCATTAGTGCATGAATCTTAATAACTTGCATTACAAATTAAAGTTTAAAAGCACTTAAAGTGTGCCAGCGGTTTCATAGCATGAATTTCAGGGAGGGTGAGTGACCGGAAGAATGGAGTATAAGGAACAAGGACTGTCTTGGCTGAGAGATTGTTCCATTGTCAGGCACAGATGGATTGGTCTGACAAAGGGAGGGTAAATCTGGTTGGAGGTTGTTGGTAGTGCAGGGCTTGTAAGCTCTTGAGGAGGGCTACAAAGATCTTGGGATCGATATATTGACAGGTGTGTTCCTCTTGTTATAAAACATGGGTACTTGATGGATCAGCCTCCAAGTTTCAAGGGTGTCCCAGCCAAGTTGGAGTACTAATCCCTGTTCATTTGCAGCTATACTAATAGTCCAATTTTGTATTCCCAGTTATTGCTGATTGCACTGACCACAGACTCATTTCTACAGCATTAGCCTCAACTTGGTGTTGAATATACATAAATACCGGTGAGAGCAATTAGAAGTCCAAGCCTCCAACAATACACAGAGTTGTAAATAGCTCATATCTACATTGGTATTTATGAATATTTAAC
>JAOEHT020172446.1:0-11603 GCA_025448195.2 Parazoanthus atlanticus
AATAGGTGACTTTCCCAAAATTTATTGGAGAACAAAATTCTGGAAAAATTTTGCGTCAAGGGTATCACTTGTTACCATAGCAACGCCATTTTCGACGCCATGTTTGGCCAAATTTTGAATTTCTTAACATTTTTTTCCAAATATTAACGGAAAATTTCAAATAAGTAATAATTCTTAGTCTTGAAGTCAATTACGCGATATTTACTGAACATAGGTAGCTTTGCACGTGATTTGTGACGTCGTAGTTATTGCGTAATACCCTTTTAAGAAATCCAAGATGGCGGCCATGTGTTTTGCACTGTGTCAAACTTTCGCAGCTTTTTCTAGTAAATTAGTTTTTTAAAACGTTGCAAACAAAGCATAAAAACGTTGAATGACATTAATGAAATTTAAAATAATGTTTTTGAAAGTAATATCAATGTTAACAGTTTGTGAGCGCATGCGAGATTTGAATATGAAATTTCCTTGAAAAAACATACTTTGCTCAAGTGAAATTTATTTTAAATACTGTCATTTGAATTAAAAGCGTAGTTTTCCTAACGTTTTATAACATTTATTTGTTGTTTTTCGAGGTAAGTAACGTTAATTGTAAACTGTCCTGTTTCCGATCAGCAATATTTTGTAAAAACCGAAAATTTTGGCAGTTATGACATCATTATATGTCACTTGTCAATTAAACTACATCAAATTAATTGGCTTGCAATTATCTGCTAGTCCACCAAGTTTTATTCAAATACGTTGAATAGTTTCAGAGTTACAGGCCGCGGGCACTTCCGCCCTCCCCCCTCGGGCCCAGGCACCCAAAAAAAGGCCCGGGCCGGATAGAACAATGTTTATGTTAATTTGGGTCAAAACAAAATACATAACTTGACGATGTTTACCCATGGGAAAAAGGAGATTGGGATAATATGTATTTTGCTGGTTCAACACTGGTTATATTAAGACAATAAACAACGTTGATGTTATTTTGGGTCAAAACAAAATACATAACTTAATTGACGATGTTTACCTTTTGTTTCCCAGTCTTTCAGCTCACTCACAACCTGTGGACAGTTGGGCAGACCGAGGGACTGAACAAGGAGATCCATTTCTTTAAAGCAATTCATGAACATGGGCTCGTTCCACACTGCAAAGTCACAATGAGCCCACTCATTCCTGACATTCTGTTTCACGTTAGCGGCGGCGGCTTGTGTAGCAGGAGAGAAAACCGGTACTGCTCCCAGTAGAGTTAGGACAGCAGAAGCATCGCACTCGTCAAACTTGGTAAATTTCGCCATGAAGGGCTGCAAGTACAGCTTGGCAAAGTCAATGTGGGACGTAACATGATAATTGAATTTCGTGTAGTCAGTTTTTCCGCTCGGGAGCTTGTGTCCATCGTTACCATTAATGTTCTCATACTTCAAGAACACGTTCCACCTGGTAAGACGTCCCGCCGGTGCTTGAGTGTCAATGTGATGGGAAGCAACCAACTTGAGGTATTCGGCCTTCACATCTTGTTCCACCTTGCTGTAGATGTGCGGTAGTAAGACCTTGTTCAACACTAATCCAACGACCAACCATCGCTTCTCATCATCAGAAACCATCTTTCTAAAAAAGAAGAAATAAACAATATGGTCATAATGCAACCTTCCCATCGAACGTGCGTAATTAAAGCTATATTTGCATTTAGATAAGATAGGAACTTTGGGGAGCAGATTTTTAAAATTAAATAACCGTTAGTGATCTTACTTCAGAATGAACTATGAATGTCAATTAATGTCTTACATTTTATTTCAAAGACCCTACATACTTTTTTGATTACCAAGCCGTACATTTGTAATAATGGAAGTTATAATACACACGACATTTAAGTATATTATGTCAGCAGCAAACCGGCAATGGAAAACATAACCAGGACGTTTTCCATATCAGTTTTATTGAAACTCGGTTTTATCACAAAGATGGCTTATCACATTTTATTAGGTCATGGTGAAAATATGCATATGCGTTCACGGTTTTCGCGGTCGTTAATCCAATGTCTGAAATCCAATCAGTGGAAGGTTTGCATGATAGCGTCATATACTCCTACTACCAGAATGCTTTCCCACTTTCTTTTTCTTTTCCGGTTGTAAATCCAGGTTAGGGTTCGTTCACAACACTCAAACTGACAATCACCTTTCAAAAAATTTATAATCTTCTCCTAAATGTAACCTCGACCCCAACCCTAATCCTAAGCCTAACACTTACCCTAACCTAGCCTCCTCCGCAGGCAACTCAACTGGCATTTCCGGAGCGAAACAAACGAGCGGCAAAGCCGCGAGATCGAGGGGCCGAAGGCCCCGAGCGAGTCGCTGAGCGAAGCGAGAACCACGGCTTCATTAACCATCATTTAACCCATCTGAGTCCATTTGCCATCACTCAATATATTTTGCTCCGGAAAATGCCATTTGAGTTGCCTGCGGAGGAGGCTAACCCTAAAACTAGCTCTAACTAGCAAATTTTCAAGTTAGAAAGTGTGATTGTCAGTTTGAGGGTTTGAACGATTAGTAACTAATAATTTTTCATGTCTTTGGTAAAAGTTTTACGGTTCTCCATTGGTTGACCAAGTTTGTAGAAAAAGGATAATTTGCAGTTAACTGTAATTTATTTGCAACGTTGGTAAATCGTTCAAGTTCTATTTGTTTCTCTACGTTACCAGCTAACGATCAAAAGTTGCGTGTAAGTGTCGAACTAATTACGTACTTTTTCTCGTTTGCACCTCAAGGTCTTGCTGATGTCAAATTAAGTCCGTTAGTAAGTCACTGCCCTGCAGGATTCTTCGGGCATTCACCATGAATTTGTCCTACAGATGTTAGCTACAACAAAGGGTCGTTTAACTCGTTTTGTACTCAAATCAGCTGATCAAATGGGACCAAATGGATATAATTAAAACAAAGCCAGTTGTAGAATTGCACACATTTCGTGGATGCTACTGACGATCAGTTTTCTTGTGTAACACATGAACTGTCTGTACATTTCAATTTACCTGTGTCACTCGAGTTAGTTTCTTGTCTACCATTTTGATTCACATAGGATCTTTTCACTCGTTTCGTACTCCAGATCGAGTGACTGTTCAGAATAGCCTTCGGAACGGTGACTGGAAACAAAAAGAGGATAAGAACTAAGGACTTTATATACTTCACGATTAGTATAGTTTACATACCTCATCAGTCAAACAAAAGTCTTGGACATTTAATATATATATGAAATTCTGAAACTACAACACATTAAAATCTTAAGGCCACGGAATCATTACTGGAGACTCTAAATTCGGCCACATCACCCCAATATTACAACGTCTATCCTGGCTCCCAATTCCTGACCGTCCACTGATATCTCATAGAGGCCGTTAGTGTCTTAGAAATGCATGGATTACTATCTTTTAACTGGTCTGAACTTCGTTCAGTCCTACAACTATCATTCGAAAAGAAGCAAGACTTGAGACTACCGAAATGTCACATACTGTAAAAACATACCAAACTACGGTTATTAAACGGGGCACGCAATAATTAGAATTTCGTGGAAAACAAAACATGGATAAAGCTTGCCTAGTTACTTCGCGAGAGACCAACCCAATGATATTTTTCTTAAACATCCTGAAATACCGTTCTTGCATGACTGAAGCCGAATGCCGCGTCAAGGGGGTTCTGTTGTCATTCGTTTTCAAATAGCCTTTATCATTTGCCGCTGAAGCATTATGATAACCGTTTATAACAGACCTGCGCGTTTTATTGCAGACTTCTGTCGTTCCTGATTCTGATAAATCCGAGTGCAATATGGTGCTTGGTGTCGTCGTTTTGAGATTTGAACATTTGCTGTCTTCTTTTCTATATTTTAAGATGCTTTTTCATGTTCCATAACTGATCAACCCATGTATTCTTTTCAGAATCGAGTTAAGACATAGAACGCTTCCAAAGTTTCAAAAGTCAAGTGAGAAGTATTTTAAAGTGTCGGTGACTCAGAATTGCTATTAAAATTCAGTCGGATGTTTCATTATTTGCATGCAGCATTGTGCTATAGACAAGCATATTTCTCTAGGCTGCTCTGTAGCTGTTAGGCCAAAGAAAGTGTTATTCACGTGATGAAATCAAAACGATCGTTTTCTGTGGCTGTCACATGTTTTTTGGTGTGAATTACTTGTATTCGATATGAGAAAGACTGCTATATGTAACTTGCACTTGGTGAGCTCTTGAATTCTATTTACTTTGGTGTATCCATCTATTGTCAAGCAGATTGATATCCAAACTGTTTAAAAACTATTTGAAATACTTCCTCGCGTTAATCTGTTAGTTCTGTTATATCAGTTTCTATCTGGCCGCAGCCAAAGTTTGTTTACTTGTTTCGATTGTGAGTGAAATCGCGTAAATATTCACTCTCTGCGTACTGACTAATTCAACTGAATAAATAAGTGAATAATTGATCAGTGGCAGTAAAATACTTTCGAAACAAGTGTGCCAGTTTACAGTAATTTTTAGAAAGCAAAACAAATTAATAATTGGAAAACTACAAACTTATATACTATAGAATGTCGTTTAAAAATCAAAATCGTTTTAGAACGCCACGATTGAGATAAAACTCTTAAACAAGTCAATGCAGTTTCATGTTCACATAAAATATGAAATGGTTTCCAAAACAGAGAAGGAAAGAAAGCAGCTCGAAAACATTTATATTGAATTTAATTTTAGGTTACTTCAATACTGTATTCTGCGGCCACACCTTCCATCGGATCGTACCTGTACTGATATCATTTTCAACATTCAATGGAATTAAAAACTTGACAATTACCTACTTAGCAACATCGCCAAGAGTTGAGAAATTTTATATACGGTAAATACTGTTATGTTATTCTTTGTTGTTCCGCGGAAAAGCTGCGCAGTACGTTTTCGGCTTGGCTTCTAAAAGACTCTCGTCTCGGTTACGTAGCAGAAAGATCGTGCCCAGCCCCTAATAGAAGCTGAACAGGAACTAGGCAAGACTAACGCCAAGTTTGACCTCTTCCCCGATAACATGTAACTATTCTTGAAGCTGATTTCGTATTTCTGCCCGTTCTACTTCTAACGTCGTGATGTGTAAACTGTCTGAAGGTTTTCAGCTTTTAAGTCTTTTTTCTGTTTTGAACTTGTTTTACGCGATAATACTGACTGAGTGTATTCGTCCAAACTCCGAAAGGGTTGGTTCATTTAAGAGATGATTAAAGTAGTTACAAAGTCGAACTTTCAGAAAACTTTTGACCGAATTTGGCTTGTTTTCGAGAGGCACATTTTGTTTCATTTTGTTGTGTATGTCTGGTGAAAACCATTGATTCGATCTTTTCCAAATTTGCAGTAACAGAATATTTCTGAGTACATTATTTATCCATTGTGGCTATTATGCTGATATATGTATTTCAATTTGAATATTTAAGAAAGCTTCTTGAGACTACTTGAATTGGCAGAGAAATTGGCAGACAGCTTCAGCCCGGACTACAAGGTTAGGTACTGTTACAAAACAACCATTTGAACCTCATGCCTCTCCTGCAGCGCCTGTCAAGCAAACCCAGGTTTAATCCTACAACATTAGAGGCTAACTCAACAGAGACCTACCTCACGTAGACATTTTGTAGATACCACCGACAAGTATGAAACTTAATCCTCATGCAGGTTTCCAGTTTAGTCACATCGTGGCTTCTAGATCTCTCAGGGTATTCTACTGTATATATAAAAAGGAATAAAATATAAATTTACAAAAAGCAATGAACAACGTCTTGCACTAAAAACCATGTTTTGAAAGGAAATTGATTTGACTGTTGAACTGCATCCTAATCAAACTTTTTCTTCCCCTCTCAGATGATACATTTAAAGGACACTTGTTCGGTGTATTATTCGCTGTATCTTTTCAAACCTACCGATTGCTAGCGACAAACATCACTGACACTGCATGATGACACAGGGCCGTAGCAATAGAATGGTTTTTTTTCTGGATAAGTGTGAGCCCACAGTACTGTAGTATCAGTTGTGCAAGCATGTATGAAATATGCATGAAGTATTCGCCACTCCTGAAACTACAAAAAGACTGGGTCCGTCTACGCAAACGTTCCCAGAAGGCAGTGCTCTAAAGAATGTTTTAGGCAATTCACCATTAACAATCTTCCGAACACTATTGTTTTTGTACAATCTTGTGACTTTATCTCATCTAAAAAACAATGCGAGAAGGTGAATCCATTGTCCGAATCTCATCACGGTTTGTACCCGCTAATGATTGTGAATTGTTCGTTCTTGTAATATTAGCATTTGTAGCTTTGCTTTCTGGGACCTTTTGGGTAGACGGTTCCAGTCCTAATTTCATTTCTGGAGTGAGGAATATCGGTTCGACGCGATCAGGTCGATGTTGGTTTTTGCAGGAGTTTGTCAAAACATCAAAGCTCGTTAAGTATTGCAGCTCTTATTCATACAATTGTTTTTTCTTTATTTGCTTCTTGCGTTATTTAAGGCGACGAATGCTTTAGTAGCGAACAATGTGCCTTTAGTTAAGGAGTGTCGCGGATGAAGTGGTTTAGAACTGGTTGGGTAAATACTGTTTATGAAGTTAGTATATTCTTGTTAATAATATACATGAAAAAATTTCTCGATGCTGATTGGCTAAGAGTAGTGCTG
Source organism: Parazoanthus atlanticus (assembly GCA_025448195.2). Classification (NCBI taxonomy): domain Eukaryota; kingdom Metazoa; phylum Cnidaria; class Anthozoa; order Zoantharia; family Parazoanthidae; genus Parazoanthus; species Parazoanthus atlanticus. The sequence continues at coordinate 6,651 of JAOEHT020172446.1, forward strand.
TTTTGAGGAAATTTAGTGCAAAAAAAGAAATTTAGTGCAGAAAAAAGGAAATTTTTTAAGGTCTTTAAATTTACAAAACGAACAGTTTTTTCTCGACTTTTGACAGATTGCAGTGTACTAAACTATTATGGTTTGTTGAATAAATTAACTTGTAACATGTCTCGCAGACGTCACTTCCTGTCGAAATTTTTATGTATAATATTAAAAGGAAATCATATGGTTTTTCTCGTGCAATTTGGAATAAATTTGAACTCGTGGGTTTTCAAAGAGTTCAAAATTGCACGAGCCTTTAGGCGACTTTAAACCCACTCGTTCAAATTTATTCCAATATTCAACGCCTATATAAATTATGATTATGATTATGACTATGATTATTATTATGATTTTGATTATTATTGCTGTGTCTCGACGTGGCTTTTAAAGGTATTTTGTTGAGGCACACAGTTCTCCTCAATTTCGATTACAGGGAGGTATTTTTCACGTTTTGTTTTAAGACGACACAAAACGGCGTCCCAAATATATTCTTCAGTGAGCGAGTGTGATTTGATGTAAATATATCAGGGAAAAATATAATTTTTCAAACATACTCCGGCGTCATTGGCGTGGAATATATTTATCATCATGCATTATCGACGTGTACCGAAGTTGTTACCAATCCTTCAGTCCTCTTTCCTTGAACGGTCTCTAAATTATCTACTCCCAATGCACCCTCTCTGACATGCTTCCAGCAAGAGCTCTAAAACTTAACGACTACTATGACTAATTACTGATCGCCAGACTGCGCATATTTCCCCACATGTCGATTAGCGCACAGGCAGCCCAAGCTTACAGTTTGTATTTTGGGGTCAGGTTACACCATTTTTAAGACTTTGTATGGGAACTCGGGGATCGAGCGATTTATAAGACTTTGTATTGAAATACACTCGATTTCTCGAAATAGTAAGATATTGCTATGAATGATGAAACAAAGTTGACTTACCTCTTGTTTATCGTGTACTTGTGTGTTCTGTGTAGTTTTGAGCAATTTGGAGCAATTTGGAGCGATTTATCGTCCGTTAGGTTCCCGAGAAATCGCTCAAAATGGCTCCAAATGGCCCTAAACTACACAGAACACACAAGTGCACGATAAACAAAACTGCGTTAGTCAACTTTATTTCATCATTCATTGCAATATCTTACTATTTCGAGAAATCGAGTGTATTCCCATACAAAGTCTTATAAATCGCTCGTTCCCGAAGTTCCCATACAAAGTCTTCCCGACACCAAAATACAAACTGTAAGCTTGGGCTGCCTGTGGTTAGCGCGGAGCACTTTGGAACCACAAACTTGTTTTCACTACGAACCGGTACGAAATAGTCCTCCTGGGTTTTGAATAGCAAAATTCTCACCTTCAGAAGAGTTCTGATCTTCGTTCCACTAACTTAGTACTGTTTCCAACACTCAATGTAATCTGTTAAAACTAAAAGGGAAATATCCTGAGCATATTTACGGCAGTAAGTGAGTGATCCACTCAGATCTCTGGTGAGTTTGCTTCTAACAATGAAGAGAAAGAAACAGAAACATTTTCAAAGGGAACCGACCTTACACAACTGAATGCACGATCTGTTTTGCTGCGGTTTATCAATTTAATATAAATAAGTCCCAACACAAGGTAGACAGACCTACCTCACGTTTTGAAGATATCCTGTTCAATCGTCACGGACACGTATAGTCGTTAGGTTTCCAGTTCTAGTCACACCGTTGCCTCTCTTAGTTATAGTAAATGGCAACCTAATAATAGATAAAAAGCAAGGAACAATGTCTTGGTTTGTGTCGTTTTCAACAGACGAAATCTTTTCTGTTAAAGCTACCTTATAATATTTGTTAGATGTATTTCAGGAAGAGAAATTACCCTGAAAACCAAATATTTTTTCGAAGAAACGCGGGTTGCTTTTCGTTTTTATACCGCTGATTTGACTGTTAAACGGGCCCTAAATCTTCTCTGCTACATATCAAAAACATGCACCCTGCAGTCTGTTATTCTGAGCACAGTAAAATTGACCGGAAAACGGCTTCATTAAACTGACTTCAAAAATTGTTGTTTTGTTTCTTAATACAATGGTCTGTCTTAACATGTCTTAAGGACATTATTCTATTGGAAGGGTCTCTTCAGGGCCTTTCTCTTTTCTACTTTCGCTTTATCAACAGCTGAAGAGCAAGACCAAACTTGTCACTAAACACTAATTGCTAGACTTGCTTCGGTGTCTCACTGACCTTCAGTCGAGTCCTCAAAACAGTGACATCGTTGGAGTTTGTTCAGAAAGAGAATCGAGTCGATCGTTGCTTTTCCTTTTCATTACATTTCAGAAGCCAACAGTTCAGTATTCATTCAGATATATATTTAGTGTCTTATGTCCCTAACAATAGAAAGAAAGAAATATAAGTGTTTACAAACGAAACAAAAATGACCAACCAACTTTGACAAATGTTCAATCTGACTTCCTGTTCATAAGTACTGGCCATTTTGGCTCAGTTTCAACGACGACTGAAGTGGGACTTGTGAATAAAAAGGTGCAAAGGTTACAGATAATAAATGAAATGGAACGCAACAAGAAACTACTAGCACGCAATCCTCGGCTGATTCACTGTTTTGTTATTTCCCCGGCGTAGTATCTTTTGGCCACTTTCTATACCTCATCAGAAATAGGCGCTTGCAAGGAAAAACGTTTTGGACAAATTCTGTAGCTATTTTCAATCATCAAAAGTACAAATCAATCTCAAGACAAGCAAACTATTTTCAAAATACCCGAGGCCTGCAAATGATGCATATTGCATCCCATTGACAATATTAGCCTCGGTTTTTCAATTTATTAGCATAACTATTTCATTAAGTGATTAACCTCTTTTTTCAATCTAGCGCTTCAGATATGTTCCACCACTTTGAGCTAGCTACAACTGAACTAGTTATTACTGGAGCAAGAAAGGAGAAAAATCACGAGATGACAGCACACAGTGTCTTGTGGCGCGTCTACTCCACCCTATTCTATAAGAAATTTCACTTTCGAAAGTTTTTTAGTCATAAAACCGAAATTAGCCTTCCTAAAGAGGCTTTATTTCACAGCGAATTTCGGAGGGAGAATTTAGCTGCGAATCAAAAAGAGTCTTCAGGAATACTAACCCGGATTAATCTTACAAGTACATTATTGGATTTGAAAACAAAGAAAACTTTCAGCAGTTCACTTTTTTCAAACTATTGTCAGTATTGAACGCTTGTAATTTATTTTTGTTGATCTCAAGCTCAGTCCATAAATTATGATTATGATTTTGATTTTAATGATGATTACGATGATGATTTTAATTATTATTGCTGGGTCTCGACTTGGCTTGAAGGTATTTCGCTCAGGCCCACAATTCTCCTCAGTTTCGATTACAGAAGCGTCCTCGTTTTGTTTTAAGTCGACGTTCAGTAACAGTATAAACGTACTCCGTCGTCACTGGCGGGGAATATATTTGTCATCATTATTCATTATCGACGTGTACCGAAGATGTTACCAATTCTTCTTCTTTCCTTGAACGGTCTCTAAATGCAACGCCCTTCCCTTATCTACTCCCACTGCAACCTCTCTAACAACCTTCCAGTCCGAGCTTTAAAACTTAAACTTGGCCGAAATCATCACCAGCAGCCACTACTATGACTCATCTGAAGTATCGTAAACTGCGCATTAATCCCCTCTTGTCGATTAGCGCGGGACACTTTGGAACTATAATTTTGTTTACACTACAAGGGTTCTGAATAGCAAAGTTCTCACCTTCTGTAGAGTCCTGATCTTCGGTCCTCTAACTGAATACTGCTTCGAACACTCGAAGTAATCTGCTAAAACTAAAAGGGAAATATCGTTGGTATATTGTGTCTGGCTGTTTCAACGCATATTTATCTTTATGGCAGCAGGCCAGTGTTTAATTCCATTCAGATCTTTGGTGAGTTTACTTCTATTAACAGTGAAGAGAAAGAAACAGAAACATTTTCAAACGAAACCTACCTTCTACAACTAAATGCACGATTTGACTTGCTGCGATTTACAGAAACAGTAGAACCGCACAGGGCCAAATATCTTACAATGCAGTGGAATACAACAACTAAATACGAATCATACATTTGCTGTAGTTTGTAACACTGATCTCGTTTGACCAGAGCAATCCAAAATATACAATTTTGATACCACAGCCAGTGAGCCACAAAAGTCTTAAAACACCGTTAAAACACAGGCTGACCAAGCTATGAATATCTTTTTTCTGGATCATCAGTAGAGCGTTCGATGGTTAAACACAACTTTATGAAACGCGATGCCATTCAAGAGAGGAAGTCATTTTCAGCTCTGATTAACAGAGCTGGTGATAGTTTGTCTCAAACATATTTTTGAAAATAAATTTATAACATGGTCAAGAACTAGGGTATTCGTTTAAAACAATACACAGAAAGGTGGAAAGCTCGACTAACAGAAAAACTTTCACCCTACAGCTCACTGTTTAATTGGTTGTACTTGTGTATTTGTCTTTAAGAGATAATTTGTGTCACCCATCTGAATTAGCTTTTGAGTTATTTTTCTAGGTGACCAACACCTTACTATTTAGGTATAAATAAAGTTGTTGTTGTTGTTGTTGTTGTTTGATAATGATATCAAATACACTCTTTTTGTTTTATAAGAACTTTCTTTATAAGAACGTTGAGGTTGAAATTTGTCCAAAAATTTAAGAAAATGTATGGATTGAATTAAGAACATCCTCAGGTTCAGCCAAATTTTACGTGTTCTTATAAAAAAAGAGTGTACCAGAATCACGAGAAAAACTGATGCGACAGTTAACAAAAAGGGAATGAAGAGAATTTAAAATGGTAACGCTCCAAAAAGAGGTCAGTTGGTTTAAAGGTGAAACTTTTAGACCTGATGTTAGTGTCAATGTGTCAGTGTGTATGTG
>JAOEHT020172547.1:0-19775 GCA_025448195.2 Parazoanthus atlanticus
CATCAACATCCTGGGCGTCCAAATTTGTAATAAGCCCTTCCTCACTGTTAACCCTCCCCCTCCCCGTCATAAAAAAAGAAACGTATGTATGAGTTGGAGGTACAAACAGCGCTTTCGGATAGTGGTTTGGACTCATGAACTTGTGTCACCATTATACCGCACGACGTACACGATTTTGCTTTCAGGTGTTTATGATTCTTTTTCATTTACTTATTATCTAAGAAAACAAGGTAAAATGTTCATGCTGCTAGCACATCTTTCTCGTTTATATAAATCACTGTTTGGACCAGGTCAGGATCCAACTTCTGAATAACCCTTCCCTTCCCCTAGCACATCTTTATCATTTATATAACTCACTCTTGGACCTTGGCAGGATCCAACTTATGAATAACCCTCCCCCCCCGCACCGTCTCTAATAAACCCCTCTCCGAGCGAGAAGGTTCGAAATAAAAAGGGGGCTTAACAAAGCTGTTATTAAAGAGAAAAGATGCGAAGCACGTATTTGATTTTCAGGTTCAACATTCGTTACGGTCGGATGAGCGCGAATGACCAGGAGGTGGAGCGTGCTGCGGCAGCCGCGGACATTCACAGTAGGATCACGACTTTCCCTGACGGTGAGCCCTTGACTTGTCTGCGAGTAAGAATAAGTGAAAGGAGTTGAAATAAAGAAAATCGTCACAATTAGTAGCCACATTCAAAGCTGAAAGAAAGTGTAAACCAAGAAATACGTCTAGGAACTCAAAACTGCCGTCTTGTTTTTGCGCTTGTGATTTAATACAAAGCGTAATAAGAAGTAAATAGATGTCACAAAGAAAGCAGAAGTTTCTGTGGGTGCCATCGTGGTCCCTATTGTCAACGGCTGATAAGCCTTGACGTCACGAACAAATATAAGGGCAGACATTTGATAGATTGGTCAACAAGACAAAACAATTTTGCAATGTCAAAACAAAACGTTCACGATTATACTAACAAGAAAAACCTAACAAATGGCTCGGCTTTCCATATTAGAGCATGTGAGAATCTGACCAGCAATCAGATTGGTGTCGTGGGTTCATTTCCCGTCTGTGACTCAGATTTTTTCTGAGTAGTTTAACTTGGGTAGCACATTTGTTTCCCTTCTTTAACCAAGTTGAAGCTTTCCAGTATATCAAAACGTTCGTCGGTATCAAATCTTAGTTACTTTACTCGACTTTAACAAGGCTTTTTCGTAAGCAATGTTTCTAAACGGTAGCAGTAAATGTTGTATCATATTTTTGATAATTCATTATACTGAATGTATGTTTTTGTCTTGCTGGTGCACTTGGTTTGGACAAAGTAAAATAAAACAGTTTCTTGGCCCATTAACCCTCACGACAACAATTGCATCTTTTTTGTCAGCTTTCATTGTACGCAATAAGAATGTATTTCGGTAGATGAAAAATGAATTCGCTTTCTTAACGATAGAATGAGCTGCTTGTTGTGAAATTAGTGTAATTTTCTGTTTCGCCTTTCTTTGTTAAAGGCTATAGAACGCTGGTTGGAGAGCGAGGGTTGAAGCTGAGTGGCGGTGAGAAGCAACGTGTTGCCATCGCCAGGACAGTGTTGAAGAACCCACCCTTGGTGCTGCTGGACGAGGTTTGATCTGATTTTTCTATAATTCCATAGGATACGATACGATACGATGCATTACGATAAGATACAATTTGATAATACGATCGCTCTCCCTCTCTCGTTAACGTCAACACAAAGTTCCGCCATTGCCCTCTGTCGTAAGTGCTCAATGCCTCCCCAAATGTAATGGATGACTCCCTCAGGTCTCTGGATCTTGTGTCCTTCCAACGCATGTGTTGTCTGCCTGGTCGTCTTCGTCCAGGTGGTTCCCAAAGGAGGAATCTGTGGAGGAGCAGGCGTGTCGAAGACTTTCGGACAACGTGTACCAGCCATGTCAACCATTTGTTCCGTAAGATGTTGATTTGTGGTGGCTGGCAAGTTGTCTCATAGATTTGTTTGTTGTTGACATGGACATGCTGGAAAAACGCCAACCAAGCTCACAAACTTGCAAAAAGCAAGAAAAATATACAAGAGACAAGGGTTTTAACATTCCAGGTTTGGTTATCCGTTGCTTTTCTTCGTCCACTGTGAAAGGTCAATCTCGTATTTTTTTGGTCGAAAAAAGTTACGCACTTCATACTTTTGCTGTAAAAATTGGATTTCGAGATGCCATTTTGGAAATTTGGCCAGCGTTTGTCTCTTGCTAGCTCACACGCATGCGCAGTCGTTATTCCGACATGTCGTTGACATGGTCTCTCCAGGAGACACTGAGAACTCTTCTGAGGCATCGGTGTAGAAGGTAGCCAGTCGCTTCTCTTCCTGTACTGTTTGGTTTCCAGGCCTCAGTACCATACAGTAAGGTAGTGATCACGACGGTATTTTTATATGCAACTTGATGACCCTGTGTTTCATGATGGTTGGAGTTTGTTAAAGGCAGCTGCTGCTTTTCGAGGCGGTTATTTAGTTCTGTGGTAAGATCTCCGTCATGTGTAATTATGCTATCCAGATATACAAATGTCTTCACATTCTCTAAGTTATCCTGGTTGCTCAAGGTGATGTTGGTATTAAGCTGTTCCCTTGAGATAGACATGACCTTGGTCGTCTTGCAGCTAGCAGTGAGTTCTACTTTGTCCCCCTTCTCTTCCACGTGTGAGGTTGCCATTTGTAGTCTCTCTTCTGGTTCGTCAATGACAGCTATATCGTCTGCAAAAAATCTAAGTCAGATAGCCTTTGCTGTTGATAGCGGGAACTCCTCCTCTCTGTTACAATTTCCATGTTATTCTTGTCCAAGGCGTGTTTCATAACTCAGTCAATGGGTACGCCTAACAGTAGTGGCGACCCTACAGAGCCTTGTCTGGTACCTTCCGTTACTATAAACCACTGTTACTTCTCTATCTATCCTCACACAGCATTCTGATCCATCATTGGTGCTCTTCATGACGTTTACTTCTTTTACGGGATCACATATTCTCTCAGTTCCTCCCAGAGGGATTCCCTGTGCAACTGTCAAAAGCAGCTTTAAAGTCAATTATTTTCACAGGTTGCTGCATCTCCAGACATTTTTCCACAAGCTGTCGCAAAGCAAAACACTGGTCAACATACGACCTTCCAGTCCTGAATCCAGCCTGATTTTCTCTAAGTCGTTTGTCAATAGCATCTCTGATTCGCTATAGAACCAATGTACTGAATACTTTTCCAGCTATGCTTAAGAGAGTGATACCACGGTTGTTGCTACAGATCGTGAGGTCTCCATTCTTTGGGAGTTTGATTATTACCCCCTTTCTCCTGTTATCTGGTATCCTCACAGTCCTCCACACCAACTGTGCATCTTCTTTGCAGCTAGTCAATCATTTTGCTGCCGGCCTTCAACATCTCTCCCGAGATTCGTCGTAGCCAGCTGCCTTGTTGTATCGCAGGCGCTTGACCTCTCTCTCTTTTTCTCCTTTACTTGGGTCACTAAGAACAACATCCAGTTCATCCCACTCATCGGGAATATCTTCTAGTACATTTCCAGGGGCTTCGGAGTTTAGGAGCTCTCTGAAGTATTCAGCCCATTGTTTCAGCTTATTCTTCTCAGCGCCTATGGTGTTGCCTTCTTTATCGTTAACTAAGGGGGTACTCTTTGCTTTTTGTCTGTTAATGCCTTAACTTTCTTAAATATTTCTCTCTGGTTCAAGTTAGTCTTACTCACTGCTTCTTCTTGCTCCTTTGCTTATTCTTCTATCCACGATTTCTAATCTATTTCTGCACTGTTATTCACTTTCTTGCCCAGTTATCTATATTTGCTATTTTTTCGTCTATACACAGATGGTCTCTACCTCTCTTTGCATTCCTTCGTTGCTCTATCACATCTTTTATCTCATCGCTGACCCACCTTTTGTTTTCTCCCTTCTCGTGTCCTACTGTCTCCTCTGCTGATAAACAATTGTCTTGAATCTATTTCATTTATAATCTGCATCTGGTTTTGATGCAAGATCTAACAGTGTGTTAAAGTGTTCGGATTCCTCACCACTTTGTTATGTGCCGCCAGCTCATGATCACTCCCTATGTCATAGTCTCTGTATATCCGCACGTCAAGCAAAGACTTCTTCCATTTGCCGTTGATCATCACATGATCTGTCTGGATATGGGTGTTACCTTCTGGGGATGTCCAGTGCTTATGCTGGAATATGGTTCCACCTATGATCATGTCGTTTTCAGCACAATGTTCTACCAGTCTCAATCCGTTGTTTTTCTTAACAACAACAAGATGAAGATCACCACTCTTGTCCACTGACTCTTGTTACTTTTGCATTGAAGTAATCGATGACCAACCGGAGGTTATGTTTTGGAATAGCATCAGTGAATGTCTGTAGATCTTCATAAATCTTGTCTTTTTGTCATCCTCTGTCTCTTATGTTGGATCACAACCTTCACTTGTCTTGCATACAGTCTCACTTTCATGATTCTCTCGTTGACAGTTTCATCGAGCTTGCCGTAGCTTGGGTGAAAGCACCAGTCGTACCCCAGGTGCATGGATGTCTTTCTGTCTTGAGTCAATGAGTGACAATCCCTCTATTTCTCCTCGATATCTGTACCTGTGAGGTGTGTCTCGCAAATACCACACACATAAATGTTATACCGTTCCATTTCCTATATAGCGGTTCCTTGTTCTCTTTCACCTTAGATCACTTGTATATGTCATGCGACAGAAATACAGTGCCGGTAGAAATGATGTGATTTGTCATGCAATACAAAGTATTGCAACACTTTTTATTGTCACCGAGGTTAGTTATAGATTACAGGAACAAATAATAAACAATACAAAGAAGTTTCAAGCTGGTGGTGATAGCCACATGATAGCCATACTAGAAAAAACAGGAGTTGGAATGGAATGGGGTTGGTTACATATACCTATTTAAACCGAAAAATTAGTCGACAGCACGCATCAAAATTTGTCATTGTACTCTGTACTTGTCCCGCAGGCGACGTCAGCTTTAGACACTCAAACGGAACGGAATATTCAAGCGTCGTTAAACAGCGTGACTATCAACAGGACCACTATCGTGGTAGCACACAGGTACAGACACACCATTTGCTGTTCGAACGATTTCACTTGTGTGTATACATGCACACACTGCTTCGAATGATTTCACACGTGTATATACATGCACACACACATAGGTATAGACACACCATTTGCTGTTCGAACGATTTCACTTGTGTGTATACATGCACACACACAGGTATAGACACACCATTTGCTGTTCGAACGATTTCGCACATGTATATACATGCACACACACAGGTATAGAGACACCATTTGGTGTTCGAACGATTTCGCAGGTGTATATACATGCACACACGCACACACAGGTACAAACACACCATTTGCTGTTCGAACGATTTCGCACGTGTATATACATGCACACACGCACACACAGGTACAGACACACCATCTGCTGTTCGAACGATTTCACACGTGTACATACATGCACACACACACAGGTACAGACACACCATTTGCTGCTTGGAACGATTTCACTTGTGTATATACATGCATACACACAGGTATAGAGAAAGAACGATTTCACACGTGTATATACATGCACACACTCACACAGGTACAGACACGCCATTTGCTGTTCGAACGATTTCGCACGTGTGTATACATGCACACACACACACACACAGGTATAGACACACCATTTGGTGTTCGAACGATTTCGCACGTGTATATACATGCACACACACACACACAGGTACAGACACACCATTCGAACGATTTCGCACATGTATACACATGCACACACAGGTACAGACACACCATTTGCTGCTTCGAACGATTTCACTTGTGTGTGTATACATGCACACACACACACACAGGTACAGACACGCCATTTGCTGTTCGAACGATTTCGCACATGTATATACATGCACACACACAGGTACAGACACACCATTTACTGCTTCGAACGATTTCACTTGTGTGTATACATGCACACACACACAGGTACAGACACGCCATTTGCTGTTCGAACGATTTCGCACATGTATATACATGCATACACACACAGGTACAGACACACCATTTGCTGCTTCGAACGATTTTACACGTGTATATACATGCACATAAATGTTACATGGCGAAGCTAATAAAATAAAAATAAAAATAAAATTTAAAAAACAAACAAACAAAAAAACGCAAGGTGAGTGTCAACTTACTTCAGGATAAAAATGCAATTTACGAATTGAGCTCGACGATAATATGACTTCCATTTCAGTATTTCCTTGCAAAGTGTATCATTAGCCTTTACCTTCTATTAAAGCCACTTACAGTTGTTATCTCTAATGAAATCCTCCTCCTTTAAGGTTGTCGACAATCGTTAACGCTGATCAAATCCTCGTCCTTCACGAAGGCGAAATAATTGAAAGGGGAACGTAAGTAGATAACAATTCTCTAGGTTTTAACAAAAGCTGTAAGTGACTTCTGCTTGTCGGTGGAGAACTTTCATTTCTCTTTATTTACTCAGTTAAGGGCGCCACTTCGACTGGAAAGTAGCAACAACAAACTAAAAGAATATCCCCTTATGCGTAGCAAACCGAAAAGCGAACATACTCGATTTGAAATCTTTAGAGTATTCAACCAAAAATGCTTAATTGATCCTGAAATGAAACCTTCCAAGAACAAATTTTTCGTCCTCCTTTTACTTTTTCCGTAGTTTTAAGTTGTCTAATGCCTAGGTGGCTGAAAGCTGTCGATCAAATCAAATACAGCTTTGTCAAATTAATTAAACAATCTTGGCTACTGTTCCAAACTAGTTCCGTTTGATTTAATTTAATTTATTTTTTTAGCTCTAAGAATTCACAGAACAAAAGGGAAGAAATGGAAGTTAAGTTTCCCTCAGAACGGCCCTGTGTTCCCTTTGGACCAACTAAGGAAACTGACGCTGAACAAGGCCGAACAAAAAGGAACATTTTTCGTAAAATCAGTTTGTCTTCTTTGAATGTTAAAGATATTGGCCTGAAATTTAAGTTTGAGAGGACCGTCAGAATTTTTCCCAATTGTTTTGTAAGTATTTGATTTGATAGTTCATGGACTCCAGAGACGTCTATTTATATTAGCGTCCTGTCGATCGTGTTCATTGTTAGCATTAATTTTTGGTTACAGCTTGTGCTTCTTGAAGAAGATTAGTTTTACTGGTCAAAATATTGAATTTAAAACTGAGTTTCAGTGGATAATTTTGTAGTGTCTGCCCTTCCTCGAGCTCATTTTCAAGCTATTTTTAAGTAATTATTTATTTTAATTTAAAGGTTTTCGCCTCGGAAAACAAAACTGATAGATATAAAATATTTTCTCATCTTTAACAACGCCATTTTATTCCCTACAGACACGACGAGCTGATTGCAGCAGAAGGAACGTATGCCAACATGTGGAACCAGCAGCTGAAAGGGATGGAAAAAAGCGCGGAAACTGATGCTTCAAATACCGAGACAGAACATGAGGAAAGAGGTGGAAAGGAGAAAACCATTTAGAATCTCCGTTCGGTCGTGGTTTCGAGATAAAGCAGTTGAATTAAGGTCTCGACTCGCGATGGAATGTACACCATGTTAAGTTACCTAATTTGAAATGAGTCTGGTGATGAAGTAAAACGCGTCGAATAGTCCAGTTTCGTATTCGTAGTTGCCGCTGATTACAATGACTACAGACTCGTTTTCACACCGTTAGCCTCGACTTGATATTAAATATTCATAAATACCAAATGAATGTAGATGTGAGCTATTTACAACTCTGTGTATTGTTTGAGGCTCGGACTTCTAATCGTTCTCTCTGGTATTTTTGTACATTCAACACCAATTCGAGGCTAACGCTTTATAAAATGAGTCTATGGTCATTGCAATCAGCGATAACTGGGAATACGAAATTGGACTATTAGTTGCAGGATCCTCCGTTGTAAAAACGCTTTTGCTCTCAAACAAAAAAAGTGCATTGCCTTAGCTCCTATTACCAGTTAAAATCGATAATTGTGTTCACAGAACTAACGCCAAGTGATTTAGTTTGACTATTTGTTGACTCCGGTTTGAATTTCCCGCGCACAGCTGTTGCAGTGTATCGTCAGGCTCCACTCTTGGCTAATACGATGACGAGAGGGGCCTGGCACTGCAACCATGAAACGTCACGTTTCAAAATGGCGCAACGCGGGAGACTCTGTTAGCTGTGTGAACAGAATTATCGGGTTGTAATTGCCAATACAGACTAGTGCAATACTACAGGTTTATTTTATAGAGCAAAATGAAGTATTTTTCTTTACATTATATTAGTGAAGAAATCACTGCCACAGAAAATCCTCTGGGGATAAAGTTATTTCAAGTTTTAGATAGCTTGAGCAGTCAAACTGCTTGAAACGTTGCGAAAATGTCAGAAAACTTTAATACCAGAGGTAATCATTTTTTGGAAAAAAAAACATTTACGTTTAATATAATGAGAGGAGAAAGCTCAGAATTGATATTATTTAAAATAAGAAACAACTAATCAAGCTGAAGAGTATTAGAGAAGAACAATGTTTCGGTATCAATGGTTTTCTGCAAGTTACAGTAAAAACTGCTTCCGTGTTACGTCAGGCCAGGTTCCTATGTCGTTATACAGTCGAGCCTAATTCAGGCGAGTTTAGTTTGGCAGTGAACCCATGTTTAAAACGATTTGTTAACGTCTGAAGTGTTCATGTCGTGCAGGTGTTTCATACTTCCAGAAAAAATGTATTCATCTCGACGTTTACAATTCGTTTCGGACAAATATTTGCGGTCGGGTTTTACGGCTTTAGAATAAGTTTGGCAGTAGCACTACATCTTCTTGTGTGAAATTCATTGTACTCAGTGCTCTCTCCTTGCTTTCAAAGTAAAACACTTAGTTTCGGCCTGAGGTGGGTTCTTAGCATGTTAAATTTTGGCTGTTTTTGAGCGGCAACGTTTTTATAAAAATGTTTCTTATAAAAAAATGTGTGTATGATATTTTACGGAATATAGATAGATCAATTACGCTAGGTCAGTTAAGACTGGTCAGTTAATCTCGCTCCGCAATTAAGCTTGCAATGGAAGATTGAAGCGGTGTACATATTCAAGCTTGATTACGTAAATTTAAAATAAAGGCTACTCCTTAGTTTAAAGAAACACTGGCTTTGTCTCAACTGCCTTTGTAACAATCAAATCCTAAAATAGAAAGAACTAAAGTTAAATGCAGACAGGGTATAAAAACAACAAATTCGAATTTATAAAACATGTTAACCTCATATCAAGGTTTCTGCTACTGGGAAAATATTACTTGTCACATATGTCCATCTCTGGCCTAAGATGTTCCACAGATCCGTTAGAGCTTGTCTTGCTCTCAATAGAAATAGAACTGATATCAAATGTGCCTCATTTTCGAAAACCGTGGGCGTCAGGAGGGGGGCCAAGAGAAAAGAGAGGTGTTGGGGAACGGAAAGGGAAGAGAATGGAGACGTCACCTCCATCCCCTTTCCTTCTCCCCCTACTGCCAACTTTTTTTTGCTATTCCTCTCCCCCTTCCCCTGATACCCGTGGATGATTGCTCCTGTCCATCGCCAGTGAAACAATGAAACTGTTTCCAAACAATAGAAAAACCAATCAATCACCTCTTCCCTTCTTGATCAACATCTCTAAAAATGCAGCTATCAGCTGTAAATTGAAACTGCACAGACAACTATGATGTCGCTGAAATAGAAGGCAACGCAGTAACTGATCATCAGTGGGATACCTAAAATGTGTGCAATTCTACGACTGGTTTCGGCTACATAGAAAATGGAGCACTGTCAAACTTGGTCTAGAAATGTCTGGTAAAATATTGTTGTCAATGGCAAGCCTATTTCTGTTTTGTACCTTGCACTATTAGTATTACTGAATTGACCGGACTTTGATAGCTGGGCTGAACTTTGTGCTGGACGGTTAAGTGCAAGTAGTGAACAAGTTAAGCAACTCTGGATTATGGAGTGCGGCTACTATAATGAAATCAAGGTTTTGAAGCCACGCATTTTGTCCGAAGTAACATTTCCAATATCCTGCTGAACAAAGAGGGATTTTTAAGAAATATAAACTGAAATGTTTCCTTTTTCTGATAGACTGCGAGCAGTCTCTTCCTATTCCTCAGAATCGATCGAGAAAACACAAAGATCGCCGCTCGATTTTTTTGTTTTCTCGCTCGATTCTGAGGAAAAAAAAGAGACTGCTCGCAGTATATTTTTCTGACTGTAGCTACAAGGCCCCGTGTACATTACACGATTTTAAAAACGATGACACCACGACTCCGCACAAAGAAACTTTAGATGCCAAATATGAACCGCCATCAACAAATATCTCCATATTCCAACTATGCAAATGTTGGTGTTTTGGACTGTCGTACACAATAGGAATGCATGAATTCAGCATTGTACCTGAACATCTGCCAGGTGAACTTTAAATAACACCAGATGCAGCTAGCCTGTGTGGTATAGCCTGTTCTTAGACTAACCACATACGACCTTTTTGCCAAAGAATCTGTCGAATATATTCAAATAGTGCAGCTTTCACAAGTGGTGTTTTAGAAAATCGTTTGTCTTGGTATTAAACCAGTTCAAAAATAGATTAAGATCCAAGAATAATTATAGATTTAAGTACAAATATTGCGTCCACTGATAAGTGTTGAAATATTTTTGTTGTTAATTTTCATATTCAATACTCCAATTTTCAATTGTTGTGCTACCATTCTTTATCAATATATATGTAGGGGTTTATAGGTTGCAATTGGCCATGGGATGAAAGACCCCAAAGCATGATGGGGAATCTAGTTTTGCAAATTGTTTAACTAGTATTGGCCTAACTTATCGGCAATGTGACTTCTGGTTTCATTTGTTTGTGTGTGCAGGTCCAGGGCCGGCGGAGCAATGCAGATATTGGGGGAAGGGGGTTGGGAGCACATGAGAGAGTGAGCGTTTTAGGGGGCCGGTACGGGGAGAAACTTTTGAAAAATTGCGCTGTCGGTAGAACGCCATTTCCTGTATCCTGAGTATATATATTTTTGTATTTTGCTCACAGCAAAAGAGCTTTCTATACTTGTTTTCTTCGTTAGTCTGAAAGTTGGTGGCCGGCGGGGAGGGATACGCCCCCGCCCCTGCTCCGGAAGTGTAAATCATACGGCTCTTCAAAATTTTGTATTCCCTTTGCAGATATCAAATATTTCGGCGTTGACACCCAAACCGACACCCAAACAAGAAATGTGAAACTGTTACCATGCACCCTTTTAGACAGAGCAAAATATCTATATCTATATCTATATCTATCTATGGTTCGGCGTTGCGGACCAACCCTACATGTACATTATCAGGACGACCTTGTCTATAAGATGTTTTGACGGAAAGTTGAACTAAAGGACCTGTGGTTCTCTTTTTGGCGATTTCTCGGTTTTTGCTCTAACATGTAGCTGCGATTTTAGGCCGGTTTTACAAAATATCACCAACTTCTGGCTTTAGAACTAATGCTATCAATATCCAGAAAACGTCTAAACAAATTAAAGTTTGTGTCCCCCAATTACTTTTTCAGTGTAAGCCGAACCACAAGTATTTTATTTGTCCTTATCGGAAATCCTTAGCGTAAATTAGAATATCGAATTTTTCAGCTGCTTGTTATCGTTCGTACAAGCATGTTTCTGATGGCTTATGCTTAGTCTGCTGGGTGTAACAGTAATGTCCGCATTCTTGTCTAGTTACATTTAAAAATGAAATGTCAGTTGACTTTAAAATGTATGAAAATTCAACGAAGAATCAAAATGGTTCGCCATTTCTTACACTGAATCAATCATTTCTACCCCTCAAGACAAGCAAAATGACAGAATGGTTATTTTATGGATTTTCGGAAACTTGTTCAACTGATTTATAACGAATATCACCAGCCAATTCTACTCTTCAAGACAAACAAAATGAATGTCAGGTCCATTTTACGGGTTTTTGTCAACTGGTTCAATAGTTTAGAGCTTCTTTGGTTTATAAAAACGCATTAGCACAAAAGAGTTTAGGTTTCATGCAATTGTCGGCCTTAAAAAATATCTATCAAAAACTGCTGTTCAAGCTTATGAAATATTACTTCGATTGAGATGTAAATAGCGAGTAAAATAACAAGACCCACGGTAGGTTCATATATAGCTTCCGATACCTGGATATTTTTATGGATATTTGGATGCTTCGGAAATCGGAGATATTTATATTAGAAAATGTTGGGGATATGTGGAGGAAAAGTAGAGATTTTTGGCTCTCGTCAAAATTCATAAAGAAGAATTGCACACATTGTAAATGTTGATGATCAGTTGCACCATAGTTGCATGCTGTGTTAGTATTTATTTTTGAGAAACGATTTGTTATCTCTGTGATGTAAAATAAGTAGCTTCACAAAAGTGTTATAGCTGACTATTTTAGATTATGTAGTCATTTACTTTAGAAGCAGAAAACGTTATCCGTTTAAAGACTTTGAAAGTCTATAATTTGTAAACTGACAATTCTAGAATTACCAGAGATGCATGGGTTATTGTGCGACCGGATGAATTAGTTTCAGATTAGCTAGAGATCAATTAGCACAAGACGTTTGTCTAGCGATGACACATAATACTTTCGATTAAGAATTAGGATAAGGTTGAAACATAAATAGCACATTTGTTTTATTAAGCCTACTGCTCAATTGAAGAGATCAATTTTATTCCTGAATATGCTCACTCCAACACACCCAAAGCAACATTTTACCGCATGATCGTTTCCGCGGAGGCGACGCACTGCACATTTATTACATGCACACAGACATTTCAGGTGTTCCCCGCGGGGCTTTTCAGCAACCTTTACAGATCAAGTGTATGATTCGGTGGTTGAGGGTCTATCAGCGGCTTACAATGATTTCTGTCTGAGACATTAAGTTGCACCCTAAGTTAACAGACCACACTGAACACCGGGATTACCCTACTCTTTTCGAGAAGTGCGTGTGTTCTCTTAAGTCCCCCGATAGAACGTCGAGAGACTAGACCAACGGCTTAACGCCCTTGTCCACGAACACGGACACCTTCCCGTGTATAGTGTTACTTTTTCCTGTATGCTTTCAGTTTTTAATTTTTCCTGTATGCTGTATCTTTCAGTCGATTACAAACACACCCACTCGCTATCTAGGCAGTAGAACTGCGTTAACATTTGAATTCATTTTAATTGATGCGCGCGACGTATAGTCTAAGGGTGCTTTCAATTGACCTCATTCGGCAAGATTTTCTTCTCAAAGCGGTATTAACATGATAAAACTATTTATCTGAATTAAGAATTAGGATCGTTTTAAGCTTATATTTGGAAAGAAGTATACTACCTCAATTGAAAGGACCGGCAAACTTCACAGACATCCCCATTCCAGAATAAGTTTAGGCGAACGCACCCTAAAGAACTATGTCTTTCCGTGTAAAGTTTGTGTTATATTTTCCTGTATGATTTCTAACCAACACAGTCACTCATTTCCTGTAACTTTCTTAAGTAAGAGTACGGTAAAGCTACGCCAAAGCGACTCACGGGCGGGCCATAATAGTACGTTCGTTTTGACGGGGTATTATTTTTGTCTTCATACACTGTAAGTCGGTAATAACATTCTGCATTAAATTCGATGGGAAGATACGTGTGCACAATACACGAAATGCGAAACTTGCAGTGTAAATGTTTCGTGATTTATTTTATTTTATTTTGTCACTTATTTGGCATTAGGCACTAGTGGTAGTACTTAACAGGGTAGAAAGAATATAAGTTGCTTTAATGGGGTTTAAGATGTGAAAATAGCTGAACTGAATATCATTGGGCCAAAAAATGTGCAGTAATTCACTTGGTTGTTGCCAATTCATTGACAACTGTAACTAGAAGTCAACAAAATGTGGTTTTTTGAAATTCATACATGCACTGTAATCTTAACACAGGCTTGGCATATTAATCACCAATAAAGTGTGTCTGAAACGCAACTGGTTGTCGTTGAATATAGGGTTTGATTTATTAATTTTTGAAACATATCTTAATCGTTTGAACTGACTGTGTATTATAAATCTCAACACTTCGTTGTTAGGAATTTATGTGTCAATCAAACGTGAAGGATAACTGAATTAAGGGGCTCTCAGGATTTCACTGAGTATATATGGTATGAAGGCAAGTTTCCAAAAACGTACAAATCTAAGAAAGCTATAAACGAATGGCTCTCATGAGAGTTGGCACTGAGTAAAGTGATAAAACACTTTCGTCCTAGGCGGAAAAATGGTATCGAATCTTTTCCTCGTTTCTAGTCTTAAAGAATTTTCGCTCCGGGCAACTGATCTTAGATTGCCTTTAGGCTTTACCGTCTGTAAACCACTCCACAGGTACATCGACTCAATGAACTCTTCTATAACCCCTTTCCCTGATTTCGACAACCAATTAAGCCAAAACATTTCAGTTACACGTACCTAGACTAATGCCAGAACTCCTAAACGCCACTCTTGTCGGGATGAACATGATTCGCCATCCCTGAGAAGAGCAAACATATCTCATATAGGCAATCGGTAAACTTGTATTATATAACTTCTGAAAAAAAAGATAGTGGAGACGTTTTGCTCTTAACTTGATCAATTGATTATGATCTATAACAACTATAAGGAGACTTAAAACGCCGACACTAGAGTAAAATGCGATTTTGTGCCTACATTATACCTTAATTCCACAATGATTCTATAAGCATGGAATTATTGAGGAGTTTAAAGACTGCTTTTAAGTGGATTAGCTGGGTACAAGAGCTCATAATATCCTATTGCAGGACACTGGTAATAATTTGTTTAACCACACAAAAAATGGATTTAGGCTTTGTGCTCCCTTTTCGAAGGTCGGAAAAAGTACTTCCTCTTAATTAAAGTGCTTAATGCTGCTGCGAGGCTTATCATGCTATCGCGCAAGTGTGATCACATCACACCTCTGCTTTATGAACTGCATTGGCAGAGAGAGAATCGGATTTAAAGTTATACTCTATACATTTAAGGTAGTTAATGGCATAGCTCCGTCTTATTTATGTGACTTAATTGAGCCTTATATTCCAGCTCGTGCGCTTAGGTCTGCGGATAAGCTCCTGCTACGGCAGCCAACCTATCATCTTAAGATGTATGGCGCCAGATCTTTTTCCGTATGCTCACCCAAATTGTGGAACAGTCTTCCGGTAGACATTAGGAAAGCGAGCACAATCATGGAGTTTAAATCAAAACTTAAGACCTTTTTATTTCAGCAAGCTTTTAGTAGATTTTAAATACTAATATATTTTACAAATTATTATTTTTTCTTATTACTTATGAATATTCTAATTTTTAAATTCGATGTAAATATGTATAAACGTTTTGTAGATAGTTTTAACTTTATATTGCATGTAAAGTGCAGTCGGGCTTTTTAGGAGAAGGCGCTACACTAAATAATAAATTATTATTATTATTATTATTATTATTAAACAATAAGTTAATTTCTCTGTTATGAAAATGGAATAGTTCCTGTAGTTAGCCATTTTTTATAAATAATATTTTTAATCATTCTATAAAACTGAAATAGATAAAATCAACAAACAGTAAATGGTATGTTCTATACCAAATTGCAGAAGACAGGCGATTTCTCTCATTCCGTGCCAGATGGTGGTATATTGTAGTTAGCAATTGTAAATCAAACAAGGTGAGGTATCACATATGGCAGTTTGTTTGATATATGTGTCAGATTGTCACTGTCATCGTATTTTGTAACATGTTGTAGGAGACAGGAGATTTCTCTCAATCCGAGCCAGATGGTGGTATATTGTAGTTAGCAATTGTAAATCAAACAAGGTGAGATGAAGTCTTAAGGTTGGGTTCAGCAATTTGTCGTTCATTTTGGTAGACTATCCAGCAAATCAGGGCCTGGTTGTTCAAAAGCCTGACCAGTACTAATCCTGGGTTAACTCTCAATAAAACCTATAGAGTTAATCCAGGACTAGTACTAATGGGCTTTGAACAACTGGGTCCAACTCTCAATAAAACCTATAGAGTTAATCCAGGACTAGTACTAATGGGCTTTGAACAACTGGGTCCAGAACTTTAACAACTATGAAATTTTATAACATTAAGATTTACAAACCAAGTCAATCCCCATCACATAATTAGTGGCAGGATCTTTTTTGGCTGTACTGCAATTATGGTTTATACCAAATGAGGGGGAGACCAGGTCCTTCATCCTGTTTTTCCTATTTACCAGTTTCTCTGTCTCCCCATATATACATTGTAATTGATAATGGGCTTAATTAGTTACCTCCACCCTGGAAAAAAGATAAACTGTTGAATGTTGTACATAAATGTAGTAACACCCTGATAATAATACACACAAAGGAGCACAACAAATGAACCAGCTACAGGATTGACATGTTTGATCAATAATAATTTATTTGGAACATCTTCAATATTCTTTCTCCAACCTTTCATTGATGTACGAGAAGACAGAGTTTAATGATTGGATTGAATTACCTTTGTTAGATTTTGTAACCTGAAGGTTCCAAGCTCTAGTTTGAGACCTTGTTTTCTTTAATAAAAAATTAATATACATGTATAACAAAGACTATTTAGAAGCCTTCGGGGATCTTGTTGAGACAAAAAAATTCTCTCAGGTATTCATTGCAATGTATGGCAAAAGGAGGGTGAAAGCAGATTTTGACTAACATTTATTTGAATTAACAATTTTAAATTAAAATAATTTCTGAAGATTTGCAGGATCCTGTGGAGTGTGGTTGGATTTGGATTAGGCAATCTTATTTGACTGGATTTTAGATTTAACAATTAAAATGTTGCAGATCGGCTGATTCACATTAAAAATGTGGATCCAGGTTTAAGCAAGAAAATTTGCAGATTTGGCCACCCCCTTTTACTCTCCCCTGTCAAGCACAATTCAATTGACACCCTTCACTCATTTGTTTTGTAAAACATCCAACTACAGCTATTTGTTATAGATGCATGTTTTGCATTACAATTAAATATATTATATAACTTTGCTATCTTTCTTAGGGACTCAAGTTATCATACTCTATGACTTTACTCAATGGTGACACTTTTTGGGTAAAGCATTTTTCAGCTGATGAACAGCGTAAGTTTTCATGAATTTCATATTATATAAGTTTGTCAGTACCACAAACAGCAACATGCTGAAGCTTAAGGCCACACCCTAAATCATAAACTAAATTTTGGGACAAGCTCTACATGCAAGCAGAAATGTTACATCTGCACCATCCAGTTTACGTTTTCAAAGCAATTTCTGATTCATGAGTTAATTGCTAAGCCATTGTATTGTAAATCATTCGATCTATAGGTGTTTTCTAAATTTTGTTAAAATCTCCTCGCTATGCCAATATTTAGAAAACATAATAACAAATCCCAGTGTAAGAACTGCAATTAGGAGATAAAAAAGTTATTCCATGATCACCAAACTACAGTTACATTTTTCGCCATTAGTATATAGCAGCCGCAAGGAGTACCCAATTCTTCACCATTTATGTGCATCCTCTGGTCATTTTTACAAGATCCATGTTATAATTATTGGAATATAGTCACTTATGATCAAACACAGATTCCTAGTTAAGGTGGTACCAATAATTACAGACTGGCAAGGTCTGTATTTGTTTTTCTTTCATTTGATGTAAAGTATAACAAAACGTACCAGCTTTGATCAGATTTATAATTATGTAGAATCAATCATGAATTGGCTTAAGTATAGCTGTTAAAATACTAGCTATTTAAAAAGATGATTGTGGCATTTCACACCTACCAAGTAAGGTCAAAATAGACTAAAAATAATTGTTTTCTTCATGAGTTTTGTATGAATCAGCCAATTCGTCTTATTTATTATCACCTTGATAGCCTACAAAGGTGTGTCTTGTGCACCCTAGCTACATGTAGCTGCCATTTGTCAAAAGACATATACCTCAGATAAAGTTGGTTCATTACTTTCTTACTGGCAACATAATTTGTACCACATCGATATAATTTTATGTATAGTAATGATCACGAGTGTCTCTATTTTAAACCTAAATTTCTTTTATGTTTTGAATCAACAGATATTCTGGAAGTTGACATTGGGGTACTTATAGTTTTCATTATTCTTCTTGCACTTGGAATTTATGTGGCATGTAAGTAAAGAATAAACCATTAAGTTGAACATTTGCTCTCAATTATATCATACATTTTTGTGAAACTGTCTTCTTTTAAAAATGTTTCTATAGTGTCATGCATACATGTACAGTAGGCTTCGAGGACCCCCTGCTTTTTATGGACACAGCTCTCAGTGCATACATTTAGCTTTAATACTATGGACGGTTTGTTAGGTCACAGTAGACAAGAGTTACAACACAACCCAGTCAGATATGGATCATCCCTCTTACACTGGTTCCTACAGCTCTCAGATGAACAAATTCAAGACTTCTAAAGGCCAAAATTACTGTATAATTATGCTCGTGTATAAATCGATCCCATGTATGTTAAGTCAAACCCCATTTTTGAAGCCAAATTTAGACTTTTTAGTTTAATATTGTTTTTTGTGATGATTCAGTGAGCAGCAGAAGACTATGACAGCTTGAATTCTTTTATCATCTATTAATAATAATTATGTGTTTCTGTGCAGACTACAGAAAACTCAATTCTGTTGCTATCAAAGACCCTCAACCCCTTCCCCAGATTTCTGAAGCTTTTGATGTGGTCTGAATCATTTAGCACAAACTGTAGACATGTCAATTACAGTAAATGATTTTAATTACCTTTGAAAACTATGGATATCAATGACCTATAAATTATTGTACCTCTGTATAGACCACACCCCAAACTTTGGACCAGAACTCTTGTAAAAACATGCAGCCTACACCTAGGTATTATGGATATCCATTACATCATCTATAAATAAGAGAAAATGATAAAATAATGTAAAAAAATTCTTACAGTGTACGTACCGTAAGTCGAGATTCATTTTTTGGGTCAATTTTTACAGCTTAAAAGTTCGACTTGTACAAGTTAGAGTATATAATTTTATGGTAAGAAAATTTTTTAAAAGACACTTCTTACTGTCTAGATCTGCAGCTGCTGTAGTTTTCAATAACAACCAAATTTCAGCACATTGTTCTTGCAATACAAGTTAAGTTTCCACCAAAACAATACTTTAGAAAATTAATGTTGTGGTTGTCTCAGACGACTGGAATTTGGATGGGGAAACCAAGAGATAACAGTTTAGTCGTCCTTTGGATGATTAAAACCATTCTCTCAACATTACTGTTGAATAGGAGAAATATTTTTAGCAGAAATGTATTCACTAGTATCAGGCCAGCACACTTGAAATATTAATTGTTTCATTTGTGAGGTAATTTTTGTGAAAATTCTCGATCAATCTCTCATTTTGATCCTTTGGTTTGATGCAAATACATGACAAAACAGACATAAGGTCGCATCATCATCTATTTCTGTCTGGATTTGCCTGACTGAACAAAAACATAACATGTAAAACTTTATCAATGACACTGTTTCTTAATTTTGTTTTTTAACCCTTTCAGTGCAAGCCAGTTAATCAGTATGTAAATTCTCCTTATATTATCCACATAATTTAAGTCATTTGGTAATGAGAGTAAAGCAATTGATCATACACAGCAATTTATCAAGATGAAAAATAAAATTCTCCCAATCTGTTTTTAAGGAAACTATACCATACTACAGT
>JAOEHT020172548.1:0-11602 GCA_025448195.2 Parazoanthus atlanticus
AATTGATTGCATGTACATTGTATAACAAATGGAAATCTCTGCAGGGAATATATCTTTAGATAAACAGTGTCAGGCCTAACAGAGCAAAAGTATTTGGTATGGTACTCGGTACATATGCTGCTAATTTCCGCTTCCAGCTAGTTTGTGCTAGTGGATATTTACATCCCACTACGTGTTCAAACCGATATAAGAACATTTGAGCCTGAAATTTCCAAAATATTTGAGAACACTCAGCGTCAGCTCCAAAATTAAACGTTCTTATAAAAAAAGAGTGTATAACCACAAATTATTTCGAGTTCAATTCCTTCAGCTGTGCCTTTGACTTGTAACTAACTACAATGTGAGCTCCTCAGCGTAAATTCAGACAACTGTTTAGCATGAATTTCACCGGAATGTTTCATCAAACTTCCTAATCAAGGCAACAAGTCAAAAGTGAAAAGGGTGAGTTCAAAGCAGGGAAAAAGATTAATGTTAACATTTGCTTTTCGTAATTGCAGTGATATTACATCACTTGAGGGTTTGCGTAATGGATTTGTTACTTGGAAGAAACCATAAACAGAAAAAAACACACAATATCAAAGAGAAGGAAATGCTGATTGGATTAAAATTAAACGTAATGTATAAATTTAGATCTGAGGACCAGAAACAATAGAAGAACAGAACTATAACAATTTTTTAAGAATGGAACCTCGAAACAAATTAACTAGTCTCCTGAGCAACGAACAACAAAGTTAAATGACGCTGCAAATATGATACAGTATGAAAACAGTGGCAGAACTGACAAACGGATGCAATCGGTGATGCCAACACTTCCTGGATGTTTTTTGAAATATTGATCGACCAAACTATGTTGTGCTATGAACACATAAAGATAAAGTGCTAATTATAGAATTAACTTGTCTTCAATCTACCTCGTCTTGAACCCAAAATTTAACTGAAACGATTTAGGAACCATCTTCGCCAGTGTATTTAATAGTGATGAATAACAATTCCTTTTATTTGTTCAGTTTAAACATTTTTTAGCAGAGACACTAAGTGAAGAACAATGTTGTAGAACCAGAACTGTTCTGTTATATCTCATATTGTTAACGGAATAAACACACCCAGGTATATCAGACTGAAAAACAGTTTCACTTTACCTAAACTTGGCGCTTCCTCTTAGTCGATAGCACGATCTATTTATAATGAACCGTCGGGCGGTTTCCTATACATTTTAGCTCACATCAAGTTCGCACACAATCGCGCTAAAATTTAATTTGTCCAGCGGACATTAGTATTGAAAAGACCCCGAGGGTGACTGTAATAAACATCGTAGACTTAACCTAGCCTACAGTGGTGTGTCCAATCTGTATTGCAGCGTTGTTTCCCACTGAGACCAAAACGTTTCCACAGCTCAGTGATCGATCGCACGGGGTCAGTAACAGCTGAAAAATGGTATAAAGGCTGAAGTACCAACTGTTTTTCTATGTTATGATCTTTGTTGAAAACAAGTTCAAATCAAGGAAATTCTAAAAATACTTTCTATTGGCGATATTCATGTGATCAACAAAGGTATAGCATGGCATTGATATTTTTCTTGTGATCAATCTCATAAACTGAAACAAGATAAGAAAAATGTTTGGAATCAAAATACAATCATTCACCACTGATTTTGTTAATTATGAACGGTTAACAAGAATCGTATCAAAAACGAATGTTTACCAGAGACTATAATCACTCACTTGGTTTTTTTCTCTTGTTTTTTTTTATGATTTGGAACGAATTTATTGCTAGTAGGAAGATATGCAGCGTTTTGCGTTGGTTCCATCTGCAAAAGTTTCGTATCTTTGATTTCAGTTCAAATCAGCTAACTACTCAGATCATTCTGTTTTTGGTATGTTGCTTTTTCAGGGTTTTTAAAAAAACTTTGGTCATTAAGAATACCATGGTTATATTATTATTATTAATATTATGGTCACTTCCAATTCATCAAAATAAACGAAACTCAGTACACTAAACGCTGACACTGGAGGCCTCAGCTTCACGCCTATAACCTTACGGCGAAAAACATCCGTATCAACCCGTGTTGATCAAACCACATGAACTTGGCCTTGGTTGCGATCCAGATCTCATGACGTATATGTTCAGTTTTGAGCTGATCTTTTGTTCTCGCTCAGGTTCTAATTCAGCACTGGTTAGACTGATGGCGGGGTTTAATTTTCATTGTTTAATAGTAAGTATTTAGTAAACGTTTAGTCGCGAAGTTCGATCGGTTCATAAACACTATCTGAAGAACGTTTGCTTTTGTTCCAAGCAACGTTTTTGAAGTTACTTTATTTTCAGTATATAATGTGAACCTGGCATCTTAAACGGTTTATTACCTGGTACTTGCTAACTAATTTGTTTAACGGAGTATTAGAGCAAAGCCCGACATTAGCCATTAGGCCTTTTTAGACCAACAGTTAGGATATCTCGCCATGATTTAAAGCTTAAAAGTCTTTAAGGTACTAAACCGTGCTTGTTTTTGTGTAAAAATAACTGCGTGGCGACGTTTCTAAATTACAATAGAGTTAGCTCAGGAAGTTCTAATTTTTTTTCCTGAATAGATTTGATGCAGGAAATCTCACACGACCTTGTTTTCAAGCCCAGTATTCACTGCGTAACCAAGACAAATAAGTGAAAGTAGAACTCCGTGTGCAACGATAGCGTAATACATGAGCCAATATTGAATAGATGGAAAACAGAGAATTCAGCCACGACCCATGATCTCTTTTATAACTGCGGGCGTAAATTCAGACAACAACTTGATGAAATCTTAGATCAGTTTGGCCTATTTACTTTGGCGTGCTTTCGGTTAGTTTCTGAGGTTTTTACACTTTGGAACAAACAACCGGACGTCTTTGCATATTTCTATTTCTTTTATTAGTGTGGCTAATAGCTATGATATCAACACTAGGGCTGGCCACTTATTTCTAGTGTTTTCTTGCTCAAACAATCAATCAGACAAAAAGGGTCAAACTGAGCCCCACTGAAAACTCTCCAAGCCCGTACTTCCCATAGCCGACAAAACTTATTCGATTATTTAAACAAAGTCTGGATCTTAACCTGCGTTAGGCGTTGTTTTAAGGTGTTAGAAACAATAGTTTAACCGACCCGATCAAAATTGTAGACCTGGGTTAAATAATTGACCCAGAATGTTTGTGATTTGATACTTGACAAGCATATTTTTGTACAAAAATGTTTGATGATGGCAAGGTACAACTGAACCTTCATGTTTCTTAACACTTTAATCACGAAATATCTCATGTGGCGTATTTGAGAGTGTACAAATAAAGTAGTCTGACGTCAACACTTTTGACGTCACAAGCTTGCTGATGTTCTCGTTTCAGTGTTCAGTGGGATGCTCATATCATTGCAATGACACTTCAACAAGGTTGATCGGACAAACATTTCCGGAGCTAACTAGGATAGAAAGAGTGTCAATATTTTCACGCAAAATCATTTGAAAAGTGTTACCAAGCAAGCCTTACCTTTTGGCTCAGTTTACATCTTAGTTTCCAAGCGAGATCGAAATAATTTGCACAGAACTTAAGAGCAGATAGAGGCCAGCAATATTACGGATAGAATAGGAAAGAAGATTAAAAGCAGCGCGATCAAGTAGTTTTCTCAAGTTTGTTGGCCTGCTGCGCATAGCCCCCAAATCGATCAATTCTTGTGCTTCAATCAGAAGAGTAGAACACCTCGATGTGATTTCAAAAATCGTGTTTTCAGCAAGCTTGGTTGAAATGAATTGCCTTCAATGCCTGCAATACGGAATTTACAGGTAAATTTCAGGTTCTTCGGTAGAAATTCCTTGAGCAGGGCTATACAGCTATCTCTGTGCCAACAGGGAACTGACATCTTTATATACAATGGCCATTTATACACACAGATACGTGCTTATGTCGTTACGATAGTCAGACCAATTGCCTGATCACTCGCCGTGGACATTTGCCGGAAGGGCTCAAACTATTATATATAGTCTCGGCATTTAACATTTCCCAAAATGCTTAGCGGCTTCCTTGATGTTGGAATGACAACTGATAAGGATCCGCTAAGTACATCAGGAAAACGAACCTAATATTTTAGATTGGATCACTTCAAGCTGTAAACGAGTGTCGCACACCTTATCATTTCTCACTACTCAAGTATGCCATCGTTTGACACAACAAGAGCGTAACCGTTGCTCTAAGCGCAATACTTGATAAAGTTTGAAACATTTATTCCTGCCGTAATAAGAAAATAGAAAAAGACGTGCGAGTCGATGGGGAGTGAGAATGTTGGAAATAATGCATTGTAAATGGAACAGTTCTTACCAGTGAAATTGGTGCAAAATTGAAAATGGAACAGGCTGCTTTTTTTTGTTTGTGGTAGCTAAAGCTAAAAAATAAAGTGGTATTTCGCCCAAATTGGTATCAGGACCGTAGCTAGGGGAGGAGCAGTAGAGGCTTCATCCCCCCCTGCCTCACCAATAATTTTGACGCGCATTATTTGGCTTATACAAAAACTTCTCTTTCTTTGTACACAAAACAAGACTATTTTACTATAAATGCTCTCGTTAACGACGTATGTTCTGACTATGTGACCTGATATCACTCCAATATATTACTGTTTCGATAATAAGCTTATATGAACATCAAGAACATAGTTGACACTTTTCCATGCTATTTTTGTATGGCTTGAACGTGTATCCGAATATTGATAGACGCACGTCCGTGCGTCTAAATCGTAACACACGAAAACATATCTGGAAAGCTTTCGACCACCAAGGAGGTGCTTTTAAAAAGTGACCAAATGGAAAATGAGGTAATAAATGAAGGCGAAAATCAAGAAATGGAAGGGAATTACCGAACTTTACTAGGGAAACGAACTATGAAAATAACCCGGTCGGCTGGTATCCTAAATACTGAGTATAAATGTGGCAATGTTCTAAAAGAAATGGTCCATGCTTTAACTGTGCGTCTATCAAGTTATAGATACACTAGGAAGTTGGGAGAGTACCCTTGAAGCTAGAGAAGCGCGGCTTCACCTCGTGCCACTCAAACGCTTCTTTCGTGCTCTCCAAACTTCGCACGTGCATCCGTAACTCGATAGACGCACGCTAAACATAGAACATAACATTCGGTACATCACTAACACAAGGCCGTTACAACTAATGTTTTTTAAAACATTCAGTGTGAGAAAACATGTCTGCAGCCCCTAATCTGTGCTCTATACAGTTCCGGCACCAGATCGATTTTCTGTCAGTTCAAAGCCGTTTAAATTTGTTAGAAACTACTCCCAGAATGCAGGAAATGGTATTTTGGAGACCCTACAATTCGCCCCGAACCCCCAGTACCTTTAGCGCTCGTGATCCTTCCTACACGAATTATCTTTAAGCTGCTGCCATTAAGCCAAACGCATGGTGAAACATTATCAATCTAACAGTTGCAAGTGATTACTATCAGTTGTTTGTCGTTATAAGTAAATATTTAACCATTAAAACTATCAAAACCTCAGTCAAGAGTTTTTTTTTATTTTTCTTTGTTTTTGAACGCCGCTTTCCTGCTTTAAATGCAAGGTCAAGCGGCAACTAAACTTATCAGTCTTGGCTATCGTACAATAACCTTAGTATTATTCACAAATGATCTCTTAAATCGCGGCTTTGTTCCCCACTTTTCTTGAAAAGGTATTGTCAACAGTCTCTGGTGTACGTTTGGATAACAATTTCTTGTCCATGTTTTCTGTATTGATGGGACGCGATGTTCAATGGTAGAAGCCGCAAGTTCTTGACTCGACAGAATTCCAGCTTTTACTTCCTTTCCAAAATGGAATCGTTAGCCCTGCTGTACCTGGCACTGTCCAGTACTTTTATGAGGCTGATGGTGTCGTTCTTCACTCTTCAGTGTTACTGGTCGCTTGCCGTTGAGTCAGCTTCAAGTCTACCTTTGATAACTGTAATTATATACATCTTCTCAAATAATATTTCATGTTTTGATAGATAAATATTTCTCTTTTATATATTACTTTAGTCTCTCTATGTATAAATAACTTTGGTCCTGCAGCCTCATATCGTGCCCACCACTCAGGTCACAGTTTGGCTGATTCTCGGTTGTGCAGCAGAGTTTGTCCGGCTTTGTGGCGTGTTCAGGGGACGATTCTCCGTCTTGAGTCTCCACCATGAGGCGAATTCTCTATTAGCTGTAGAAAAGGAGACAAAATGTTATAAGCGACTACATTTATAAGCAAGTTTATATTGCTATTGTCAGTTCTAAAATTGACTAAAAATATCAGAGCAACTTTTTACGAAGAAACCGAAGAATGTTAAGGTTCTTGTTTCTGCCCGATTGCATTTCGATTACTGATTTCAGATCTTTGTTTACAAAGGATTAACTAAACTATTTCCTACATTGCTAACAGAAAATCATATTGAAATGTTTCTTACTTTGGCTTCGTACTTCTTCACAAATTTGTTGAAGCTGTGCAGCTTGCTCTTCAAAGTCGCTTGTTTGCGCAGAAGTTTCTCAAGTCTTTCCAGCTTAAATGAGGTAACACGGCTTGTTCTTGGCGAGAATCTCCGCTGATTTACGCCGCTTCTTAAGGCAACTGAAAAAGCTTTGCTCTCTTCCACTGTGCAAGTCATAATAACCAAGAAAATTAAAGTAAGCGATGATAAACCCAAGGACGATTTCATAGTATTTCACACTTCTTCATAGGCAAATAAAGTTGGTTGTAAGTTGCTCCTTGCGGCTTGCCTTGTGCTTGTGTTCTAAGCTTCTGGTATGGAGCAAGTCTATTTATCCGCTGCTCCTGTTGCGTCACTAAGGCAGTTCTTGATTGTTTATTACCCGTGACTAACATCCCCATTGTTGTTCAGAAATTATTCCTATTTCGTCGACATTGTTTCAAGTATGATTGGAACTCAAAGACTAAATATGGCGCTGTGCTCACAGTCCCAAAACAACTGCATGCAAACTCTCATGGCGTGTGCATGCCCATTCTGGAAAGGGGTTTTCCCAATAACAGAAACTATTCCAATAAATCAGTTTAGGTATTAAATGACGAGTGGGTTCCATCGAATGCCAGATATTTCAGTCCAAATTAGGATATTTTTTACTACGAAATGGCATTCGAGCTATTATTAATAAATGAAGCATATTGCTTGTCAATTTACTGATCTGTCTTCAGTGGTACCCCGAGATAATAAGAAAATCCTACGTCTTCCACTTGACTTTAGAGTTATAACATTGACATGTTTACCCACGTGGTTACAGTCATTTTCGAGGTCATTAACTTTGGAGTGTTAATAGTTTGAAGGTGTGTTGTAAGAGCTCGTGAAGTGTATTGCCTTGAAGCGGAATGTGCAGACTGGACAATAACGCGAACGCACTATGTTCATTAATCACAGTCCATCCGTATATCTGCTGTGTAATTTCTTTCTTCTCCATTCTCGATTTTTCATCGGAATTGCTTTGTCCAGTTTATTATTGCTATAGAAGAGCAAAAAAATTCAAAATGTGTCTTAGCTTTCTTTTTTCCTTTTATTTTTTTCAAGTTGTCTTTGACAAAAACAAAATTGCAAAGAGCGCAGTTTACAACTAAACGACATATCGTGCCTTTACCAATCGCAGTTGTACGTTTGTTTTATGTCTTCCACTGCATTTGTACAGCTTGTCCCAAATATCTTAACAAGCCCAAAAATAAGGTCACAAGAGCACGTTTGTCTATGAAAAGATAAACGGGTTCTATAGAAAGAAGGCATCAACTTGTGACAGGATGGTTCTAGAGAATAAAGAAGAATTGCCATTTGCATGCCGTAGGTTCTACATATCGTCACAGGGTAAAATCTACTGTACTGGTTTATATAGATTTGCGCGTGCAATGTGTTCAAAAATGTAACCCCAACTATTACGATTTGTTCATGACCAGTTGTTTTCTTAGAAAAAGAACAATTTAAGATTGAGATGCCAGTTCACTCTGGTATAACTTCTCTTGTTTGTTTACAACATTCAGTTTTAGTACAAAATTCTAAGAAGGCACATATCTTTGAGGCAATTTTAGTTTCTATCTTTAGTCGAAAAACAACGGGAATTTTAGTTTTTTTGCGATTATGAACCCATAATAGTAATAACAATGATAATAATAGCTATGTATATATATCACTATACTTTAAGGCCACATATATGTATGATATGGCCTTAAACTATGGTGATCAATAATGATAAACATAACTTGTGTTCTCAACTCATAATTTTTGTGTCCCCAACACTTCAGTGCAGCAGAAACGACCAATTTTTCACACTTCACTAAGTAACATATAATCCTGAATATGGTAGAATAGAATTGAAAGGATTTTGCTATCAATATCATTGTCATTAACAATACTAATACTTAATAGAGTCTAGTATTTTGGTCACCCTCTGGGGCTTGGTAATTGTTGTGAAGCATGTTGTTAAGGTCACAATATCAAGGGCGATTTATTCGTTTTCAGCCTGCAAGAGACAAGATCATACGAACTAATGAGATACAAAAACCTAAGATGGAAGGCGAGTGCAAGGATTATTAAAGGTTATCTTAACAAGCAAATTAACAAGAATCACTTGTCAACTTTCAGCGCCAATCTGGTCACGCGACATACTAGCTTTAGTTCTTTCCCGCATAAAGGTTTTTGTCTTCATTTACCAAACAGTCTCACGCTTTTTTAAGTCTTACCATATTTATGTGAGAACGGCTGCTTCCATTTTTTAATTTTTTTTCCTTTTGTTCATTTCACATATACATCAACAATTTCACATATATCATGGTATGGCCGCATATTTCTTGAGTTTTGTTGAATGTTGTAACTTACGATATAACCGCAAATTATTTCAGTTTCAATTTCTTCTGCTGTGTATTTGACTTGTAACTAACAACTGACTCCCCAGCGTCAATTTAGGAAATTGTTTGACGTGATTCTCACCGAAATGTTTCATCAAACAGCCTAATCAAGGCAATAAATCAAAGGCTCGAAGAATATTAACATTTGAGTTTTTTATTACAGTGACGTCACATCACTTGAGGGTCCGCGTAAAGAATTTGTTACGTGGAAGAAACCGTAATCTGAAAGAAACTCGATCTGAGGGAAGCGAAATGCTAACTAAACTGAAATTTAACGTAATATCTAAGGCGTTAGACCAGAAACAATAGACGAATAGAACTAGAACATTTGAACTGAACCACGAAAGAAATTAACCTGGTCTCACGCAACGAGCGACAGTGTTTAAATGACGCAGCAAAAATGATACAGTATGAAAGGCCTATGAAAACAGTGATAGAACTGACAAGCTGATGTCATTTTCTTTAATTTCAGATGCTTTAATATTGTTTACATTTTGATAGTAGTGTGGCGAGGAACCCCAAGAAAGATGCCAACACCTCCTGGATATTCTTTCAAAAATATTGATCGTTTAACTTTGTTGTGCTATGAACACACAAATATAATGTGCTGTCTTCAGTCTACCTTGTCTTGAATCCAAAATTTAACTGCAACGGTTTAAGAACCTTCTTTGCCATTGTATTCACTAACTTTAACAGTGATGAATAACATTTCCTTAGTTCAGTTTGAGCGCGTTTTTAGCAGAAACTCTTAAGTCAAATACCATGCAACATCAAGTGTTTTTCTATGTTATTATCTTTAGACTGCACTGAAAACAAGTTGAAATCAAGAAATTTTTCATTTAGAGTATATTCTGTTGGCGATATTTAATGGAGAAACAGAGGTATAACGTGCCACACTGGAAATGTTTGTGATCAAACTAATGATCAATCAATCTAATGAAACTAGATATCATTGCATTGCGCCAGTGGGGCTGTATAGTTCTAACTTTTTACCAACTGCCATCACTGTCTGATTGCAGCAGCCCGGCTCCAAACGTTCAGGAGTAAATTAAGAGATTACCTTTTTCAATTATATTTTTATAATAGCTAAGTATTTTAT
Source organism: Parazoanthus atlanticus (assembly GCA_025448195.2). NCBI lineage: Eukaryota > Metazoa > Cnidaria > Anthozoa > Zoantharia > Parazoanthidae > Parazoanthus > Parazoanthus atlanticus. Next base: position 9,974 of record JAOEHT020172548.1, read on the forward strand.
TGAATACAGTGATTATATATTTGTAAATTAGGTCAGAAAAGCTATTTAACTTGGAGCCCTAATCATTATTATCATTAAGAAAAATGTTTAGTATCAAAATGGAATCATTCAAATGCAACTGATTTTGTTAATTATGAACGGTTAACAAGGAATCCTACTGAAACGAATGTTTGTCAGAAACTGTAGTCGCTCGTTTTTTTTATGATTTACAACGAGTTTATTCTAGTACTGAGGACTCTTTGGCTATACTACTATACTATATCTATATATATTATTATTACTAGTGCCCAGAAGATATGTAACGTTTTGCGTACGCTGCATGCCTCTGCGAAAGTTTCGTATTTTTGATTTCAGCTCAAGTCAGCTAACAACTCAGGTCATTCTGTTTTTGGTATTTTGTTTTGTCAAGGTTTTAAAAACTTTGGATATTGAGAACACCACGGTTGCTTCAAACTCAATAAAATAAGTAAAACTGTACAATAAACGCTAACACTAGAAACCTCAGCTTCACACCTATATTAAACCTTACGGCGCAGAACATACCATATCAACCCATGTTGACCAAACCGCATGCTAAATCGAGCATAAACATGGTATTGGTTGCAGTTCAGCTCTCGTGAAGCATATGTTCAGTTTTGAGCGGATCTTTTGTTCTAACTAACACTGTGGGTTAGACTTATGACGAGGTCTAATTTCCATTAGTTTAATAACAAGTGTTCAGTAAACGTTTAGTCGCACAGAAAACTGTTCGGTTGGTTCATAAATATTTTATCTGAAGAGCTTTTGCTTTTGTTCCAAGCAAAATTTTTGAAGTTAATTTAAATTTCAGTAATAATGTTAACCTGGCATCTTAAACGTCTTATTACCTAATACTTGCTAACTCATTTATATAATGGAGTATTACAGCAAAACCCGTGATTAGGCCTTTTAGGGCAAGCATTCAGTGTTAGATTATCTCGTCATGTTTTAAAGCTTAAAAGCTTTATTTTACGGTAAATTGCGCTTGCTTTTGTGTGAAATTTACTGCGTGGCGACGTTTTAAAAATATAATACAAAAGGACCAATAAGTTAGTTCAAGAAGTTTTAATTTGTTTTTCCTGAATAAAGTTGATGCAGGGAATGTTACACATCCTTGTCTTCAAGCCCAGTATTCATTGCAGTACCAAAGCAAAGCAAACAGGATTAAAATAGAACTCCGTGTGCACGACAGAAGTAATCCATGAGCCAATATTACCGTAAAGATGGGAAACTGATAATTCAGCATCGACCCGTGAGCTGTTTAACTGTGGGCGTAAATTTAGACAACTCAGTAATAGAATCATACATCAACTTATCTTTACATTTACCTCGGCGTGCTTTTGGCTAGTTTCTGAGGTATTTGCACTTTGGAACAAACAAACCAGACGCTTTTGAATATTTATATTTACTTGGGCCGGAAGGCGCCGAGTTGAGGTTTCGGCTCTGTTCTTTTTGTTCTTTTTGTTATTTTTCGTGTCGCGATTGTTCAGCGCATGCGTTTTGCGAGATCAGTTTGAGCCCGCGTTACACGTGCGAGTCAAAAACAAGATGGCGGATGGAATACTTGAATGAAATCCTTGTCGATGGTTGCTTTGAAAACGTAAAAGAGTT
>JAOEHT020172634.1:0-11601 GCA_025448195.2 Parazoanthus atlanticus
AACAGCATAAAATCATATCCTTGATTCAGCTCGAAAATTTAAAACAAAGGATAAAATTCTTAAAGTTACGCTTTTTTTCGAGGACAAAATATATGCTGTTTTCGCACCCACACTGGGACGCATGCGGTCCGGCATAATGAGGCTAGTCACGTGTTGCAAAGGGCCTATTAGTCGTTTTATATTCTATTTTCCATTTTTTCTATTTCATTTTCCCATTTACACCTCTCACCCACACCTCCCCCCAAAATATCTTCTTAATCTCTCTAAGGGGCCCAGAGGAAACTATCACTGTCCTGCACTGTACTGTACTGCCTTACACTGTATACACCGCACTGAATCGTTCCAGATCTCACCTGTATAATAACGTACAAGATTCCAAGGAATACAATCACAACCAGGAATATAGGTGTGGCATAAGTAATGGCACATATGGTCCCCACGACATTCAGGAATGTACGCAGGAACATCAACACACTCCGAGGTATCGTGTTGTCGACCACGTTGATATCTTTGGAGAAACGGTTCACTATGCGCCCAAGAGGGGTAGTCTCAAAGAACGACATTGGAGAATGCATGACATTTACGAGCATATCTTTATGTATATTGCGTGACGCCTTCATTGTCGCAAAGGCCATTGAGAGGGAAGAGAGTAAAACAAACATGGACTGTGACAGTCCTAGGCCACCATATACCCCGAGAAACATGTCACGCTCGGCTGAAGATGTGGCATTCGCTGCACTCCATTCCGCCAACCACAGGCGAGAGCCGATCATGCTGACCTCAGCAATAACGAGAAACAACACTATGGAGATGGTGAAAAGAATCCCAATTGATTTTGCGTAGGTTAGGAACACGGACATCTTCACCTGAAGGAGTTAGAGAAATAGACGAAAATCAGATATCATATGCAACTGAGCAACATCAGGAACAATGTCTGTATTTAAACCTAAGACCTTTGCCGTTTTACAAGTCGATGCAAGCCAACACAAGTTCGTAACTCACGTCTAAGCTTGCTGTTTGTTTGGCCACCGACTTAAATGGACTTCCCCTGACTTCTGTCGACCTGCGTTGTCTTGCATCGACTTTGAACGAGGCACGTTTCTTTGATTTGCTTTGACTTGCGATCGTTCTAGTGCTTCCTGTGCCTAACCAACGTACGACAGTGCAAATTTGGACGCAAGTTCAAACGTTGAAATTTGTATTAAGTTGCGAATCTGTTTGGCCAAGGACTAAAACAGCAAAAGCCAATCATCCCGGGAAATTTCTAAAATGAAGGTCTCTGGAAGATTCATTTTCCAACGATTTAACCAATTTCCTCAGCGTTCTGATATCGTGGGAAGACAAGCCTTTTCGTAGGAAACTTTGAAGGATGAAAAATGTCTGCGAATGGCCTCCCTTCTCGACTGTTTCCCACAAACACTAAAACACGTACCCTATCTGTGTTGTCTATAAACATTCACCCCTCTCCCATGTGTCGTCCAAAAACACTCACCCTTATCCCATGTGTCATCCATAATTATTCACCCTTCTTCCAAGTGTCGTCCATGAACACTCACCCTTTCGCCATGTACCATCCATAATTATTTACGCTTAACCCTCTGCCGTCCATGATTATATATTCTTCTCCGTGAGTCGTCCATAATCACTTACCCCCCTGTCCCCTCAATAAATACTCACCCCTCTCCCTTGTGCCTTCCATGATTACTCACCCTTCCCCCATGTGTCGTCCATAAACAATAACCTGTGCCCTCCACGAGTACTCATCCTTCCCCGTGTGTCGTCCATAATTACTTAACCTTATCCCTCTGCGCTCCATGACAACGCTTTCTTCCCCGTAGGTTGCCCATAATCACTCACCCTCCCCCCGTTCCCTCCATAAACACTCACCCTTCCCGTCTGTGACCTCTCCTCCTCGATGACTTTCTGCACCTCCTTATCGTCCATGAACTCACAGTCACACAACTCAGTAGTAGCGAGCGTATCCAAGGTAAACACACTATCGGCCCGTCCCCGGCGGGGTATACCCTGGGTATCAATACTCCGAGTGTCAGCGGTGACAGTGCTCACGAGTCTCTCCAGTTTGGGCGGCGGGGCGCCCATCTCCTCCACACGACCGTCAAGTTGAATTGTATCCAGTTGTTCAAGATCTCGTACCTCGGGCTCGTCAAGCTCCTCCAGGCTGTTGGTACTCCCCGCTTGCTCGACCTCAAGCTCTGGCACTTCAATAAGTGGTACTTCCACTACAGGAAGTAAAAAATAGTTATTAAGGACCGTGCAAACAGATATAACATCATCCAACATTGTTGGACTACCGTAAAACCTCGAAAAGAAGCCCAGTGGGCTTAATCTCGAGAAGAAGCCCATCTCGAAAAGAAGCCCATCTTGACAAGAAGCCCATCCAAGGGTCCTAAATAAAAAAAGAAGCCCATGGGCTTCTTTTCGAGGTTTTACGGTATGTTGGAAGAGAGGATTGAACCATTCAAAACCGTCAAACATCGTCAAACGTCGTCCAACATCCTTTCCTTCCACACTGTCTCTCTAGACGTAGTAATTGTACCTATCATCAACTTCCTTCCAACGCAAATGCCTATGGCTGCTCCTTTTTCCCCAGAACAATAGGAACCTGGAACCTGCTGCCTAATGACGTGGTAAAAGCTCCAACCTTGCAGAGCTTCAAATTGGCCGCCATGCCTGCAATAACATCCTTGCAGACCCCTGGCCATCTACGCAGAATGTGATCGCGGCTTGCCCATCTAGTATTAGCTGAACAGCTAACTTAGGTTACTGCATTTAAGACTTTTAATAAAAAAGACTAAAAGACTAAAAGACAAAAAAAAGACTTTAAGACATCATCCAACGAAAAAAAATCCAAAAAACAAAAAAAAAGACAAAAAAATCCAAAAAACAAAAAACCAAAAAACCAAAAATATATATTTAAAAAAAACAACCAAAAAGACAAAAAAAGACATAAAAAACATAAAAAAGACCAAAAAAAGACTTTAAGACATCATCCAACGAAGTGTTCAAACGGATCCAACATATAGCGTCCAACAATGTTGGATGATGTTGGATGATCAACATGTTGGATCCGTTTAGACGGGCCTTTAAATATTTGATGTATCAAGCTGTTAGGTTCTTAAGGTTACAGTTCACTTTGAAGTGGGCCAAAACATTAAAAGTTAAGTTTTAACTAACATGGGTGGCATTGGAAAGATGTGTAAAACAAGATAATGTTTTTTCGAAAATCTCATTTTGCGAAGAAAATATTTCACCGGAGGTAACTTTACGCTCAACTGCATGCTTTTTCTTCAAAGTCAATTTCCTCAAAATAATTTTCCGCATGAGTTTGGGTAATACAAAACGTCAAAACTCGGTCAATTTTATGCCTATCGCCATGAAATTTAGCATCCCTGGAAGGACTTTGGAATTTCTTTTTTTAGTTTCCTTCTTACGGCCTTTGTTCTTCATTTACGCGCTTTTAGTCAAATTTCGGAGTTTTCTTTAATGAACTCTAAAATATGAATGACGCGGAAAACAAAAATTTCTCCGGCAAGGTTTTGGACTACCAACTGTGCTTAATTTAACAAGTGACAATTGACGGCATAAAATGAAATTTGATAGAGTTGGGACCTCGTGAAGGAAAATCGTTGGGTTGGAAACAGCTCTCATAGTTTCAGTGTAAATCTCGGTTTTACAAACGTATTCCTACATTCATTTACAAAACCTCAAGTGTGAAAAGCTCTGATAAAATGGAACTGGACGTATTCCAATGCTACAGTGGTAGAATGCTCTGATTTTTCCAAATAGGAACATGTTTCAAATTCAGGCTAAAACAGGTGCTTAATGTTTAGGATCTAAATGGCAAGATTCAGCTTACAGGTTCTTAATCCACGAGGTTTCTGTACGTGGATTTTTTGTGTATGGCAAAATAGGCGAGAGAAAAGATTTGTTACGAAAACGAATTCTAATTTGTCATACCAGAAATTACAAAACGGCTTGGTCCGTCTGCTCAAACGATAACATTTTACATGGGGAAATCTTCACCTTTCTCAAATTCATATGTCTTGAGGAATTCTGCGAATGCCCCTCGGTTGTCCAGCAGTTCTTGATACGTTCCCACCTGAAAGAAACAATAAGTTTCGGGTTATTCTTTTTTTACTTATCAAGGACATAGAGAGACTTCAAATTTAGAGGAGGCAAAAATCGAGCGCATTCAATACAAGTTCCTTGGGGCGTCTGGAAGCATGCTCCCCAGAGGATTATGAAAATCAAGTTCTCAACAGAAATGGTATTTCCCGCATTTGGAATCAAGTTCGGGTCCTAAATGAGAATTTCTTTTAAAAACACAATTTTTAGAGGAGACATTTACCTTCTCTGCCTTTGCTCCTGCAAAAAAACAACAACAAAATAATTGCTTTGCAATTTTGGACAGAGGAGTCAACAGTTAAAAACCAGCCAACTTAAATCGCGAACACAAGGCCGTTAAAGTTTCCGGACGATGTTCATATAAATTCACGCTCTTTTGTAACGTAACATGTTAGTCACATTCTTGTCATGCATAACAGCGATATAAGATATAAAGAAATGGAAGCAACAGAACTTAGTCCCCTATACCTCTGAGATTCTTCCATCTTGTAGGACAACAATCTGGTCCGCTTGTGGTAAAAAGCTTATTCCATGTGTCACAAGAATACGCGTCTGCAAGGTAACCAATACACAGTCATGTAAGCACGGCAGTTATCTTGCAATATCAACCTATTTCAAACAAGGCCAGGTTGTCCTGGTGCAGTAATGTATACCCAGACCGACATGGACTGTGGGTTATCAAAACTGAATGATAAATGTAAGTTTCTACTTCGGAAAGTAAAACTTGGATAATCAAATAGTTTTCAACATAAAGAAAGTCTTCTTGTTTATTAGATAGTAAATAGCTCATCTTAACAGCTTAGTGTGTAGAAAGTGTGTACGAGTGCACAATGCACGAATGTACAATAAACGAGACAATTGCTTTTGATCCAGCTGTATTTAAGGGCCTCCACAGACGAGGTATTAACTTATCGATAACTATTAGCTGTCGATAACAAAAAGTAATCGATGACTATTAGTGCTCGATACATCTTCTCCACACACGGGAGATCAGATAAATAGTTATCGACAACTAATATTGGCTTAGTTGTCGATGACTATCTCACAGACGGGAAAAATTAGTCGTCGATAACAACAACAGCCACGTTAGTTATCGATAACAAAAGTATTTTTCCTTTTGAAAAGGAAAACTCATTAGTTGTCGATGAATAGATTTTTGACAATTTGTTATCGATGACATGGGACACACACGGGAATTTTTAGTTATCGATTACGTTTTGTTGTCGACAACTTGTAGTTATCGATAACTAAATCCCTTGTCTGTGGAGGCCCTATGTTCTTAAGCAATACGCAATCTCTTGTGTATGAATCTACGGATGTTCTTGATAGCGTAGTAAATAGTAATAGGATGTTCTCGGATGTCTCGAGGAATCTTAGAGGATCGTAGAGAATCTCTGTGTAAATCTTTCTATACAGTTCATTTCCATAGCGATCGTAAACTGTATAATTTGCTACCCGAACTTATAGACCATAGCTATGAGCTTAGAAATCCGAGAAAGATACCTTTGTTTAAGTGCAGAACCAATTGTTTTAGAGACAGTTACTTACCCTATCACGTAAGAAAACGGGACTCTATTTCATAGTTTAGTACACATTTTAGCTATAGATCTTTAATTGAAACTTAAATTACTTAGATTCTTAAGTATTAATACTTCATTACAGTTGTAAATTATATCCCCTTGAGTTTTTCAATTTCAATCATAGTGATTGCTCACTGTAATCACGTTTTTTAGAGTTATTATTATTATTTTTATTATTATCTTGCTTTATTGCGAATATATCAAAAGCATGAACTCACCTTCTTCCTCAAGACCCCCCTTGGTCCTATGACTTTGTCAAAGATGTGTTTCCCCACATGTGAGTCCACAGCACTGAGGGGATCATCCAGAAGATACACGTCCCGTCATAGTACACAGCACGGGCCAGGCTTACTCTCTGCTTCTGTCCACCACTCAAGTTAATACCCTGCAGTAAGTGATATCAATGATTGATTTGTACCAAACCAGTAAATAGTGCTTTTCGCGCACTCTGATTGGCTAAAAACTCTGAATTTTTAGTAAATATCCCCTTTTGGTGTCTGGTCTACTGCCAACAACAACAACAACAACAACAATATTGGACATATCTGCCCGCGCCGGTTGAACGTTGGCCAGAAAAACGAACAGAAGCGAAGTTAAGACATAACATATCTCGGTGGAACGATCTGACTCTCCATTATTTACTTAAATTTCCTACAAAGCTTCATAATGGGTCCTCACCATTTCTACAAAGAAATAACATATTTCAGTGGAATGGTCTGACTCCCATTATTACCTTGAGTTTCCTCCAAAACTTCGTATAGATTACAACCTTTCACCAATGAAGAAACAAGCTTCATAAAGGATTTGTATCCTTTCTCAAATGAAGAAACATAACTTAACGGAATGATTGACTTTATTATTAGCTTACATATCCTACAAACTTCATAATGGATTCGTTTCCTTTCTCGTATGAAGATGAATATATTAAATGAATGACTAATTTTATTATTTGTGCCTAAGTTTTCCACAAACGTTTAAACTGAAAAGATTTCTCGCATTTCTCTAAAGAAGAAAGACATCTCGATGAATGGCACAAAATAATGTAAGCAGCGGTTGTGGCCACCAGCAAAACCCTTCCTTTTACTCTGCGTATGATTGTAAAAGTGGTTTATTGGAGTTTCCTACAAAACTTCATAAGGGTACCCTACCCTTTCTCCAATTTCTGTCTGATCTCCTGCAGCTAGAATATCCAGATCCGTCCGCAGAGCGCATGCGTTGATCACCTTACAGTACCGTTTGGGCATGAACATACGACCAAAGAGGATGTTATCCCTCAGTGTTGCATTCTGAATCCACGCCTGTTGTGCCACGTACGCCACGGAACCCTGGAGTGTGAGGAACAAACAACACACCTTACTCACAACCTTTTTCTGTGATCATTCAAGCCTGTTTTCCATATCAACAGAATTGACTGTACCGAAAAAGATGGTGGCTGTACATTTTACCACAGTACCTTGCAAACATAACACAGCCAGTGGGCATAGAGAAAGACATATACTTTTGCGATATTCATCCCTGTACAGTAACAACGTTGTGTATACTTGGTTTGAAGTTTTTAACTTTTCTGTGCGTTTTTCTGAGCATTTTTAGGATTTTAGTGTGCTAAGATTTATGGGTAAATGTACCAGTCACCATCTTTTGTAGTACGGTCAAAATTAATAAGTATGCATGGTGATTAGATCTGTAGACTAGAAAAGAGTCCCTTCTTGCGTCAAAAAGTCCAAGAATCAGGGTTTTCAAGTGAGCTTTCCACATGATTTCTCCCTCTGAGCACAAGTCTCCCAGTTCTTGTCCACACTTGGAGCTAACCTGAACTAACCTGAGATGTACGTGGAAACTCGCTCCAAAACCTCAATTTCTGGACCTTTGATGCACAGGAAGGAACTATTTTTCAGTGTACTGGTTACAAGTAATATGGTTTCTGTACGTGTATCTGCACGACTACTAAACCCAAATTACCTGTCCACTGGATGTGAACCAAATCCTTTTTGCTATCATATACTGGCCTGGGTGGAAAGAAATCGTATTCAACTGCTGGGTAAACCTGAACGATGTTTCCTCTCTTGCCACGCACATTCAAGTTGCGGATGTTCTTGTCCTCGGGAACATTATTGTTCGATCTGGCCAACAGTTTGAAGAGGTGGGAGCGGTCCTGAAAGGTGCGACCAAACTGAGCAGTGTTGATGGCAAGTCGAAGTGGCATCATGTTGGCACCGATGTCTACGGCAGGGTTCTGCTGAACTGGGGACTGGATCCCTTTACCTCTGAACATATGCAAAAAGGAGAAGAATATTTCCATTTTTAGAAAATCCATACTTGCTATTTAGGTTTTTAATGACATCAAATGGCAATTTATTCAACTCAAGATTTTTGGTGTTGTGACCATGTATGCAGGCTTTTCCCAGCTGACAAGAAACCAGTTACAGCTGGTAGTTCCAGGGTTCATACAGATATTTGAATGCAAATTTCCAGAGTTTTTCCAGACTTATTCCAGACCTTTTTCCTCATTTTCCAGACTCAAAATTAGGTAATCGTTTTAGATAAAAGTATTACAGACTGTTGCCATCGCGCAAAAGCCAAGAATTTAGATATTTTATTGACCCTCGTTTTAGTCTTCCTATAATTTTCGATTTTTAGATAATTTTCGAGCATTTGGCATATTTTCTCAAAAATAATAATGAAAAATTTGGGCATTATTTCTGCTACGGAATAAAGCCCAAAAAATCCAGACCTTTTCCCAGACCTTTGCTTTATTTTCCAGACTTTTTCCAGACTTTCCACACATTTTCCAGACTTTCCACACATTTTTTGGATTTCCAGACATTTTCCAGTTTTCCAGACTCTGTACGAACCCTGTGAGAGGGTTCGATATAAATGGGGACTACACTAGTTCAAAATTATCGGAGAATGACTTGTATCACAAAAGATAAACTTATCACCTTTCTTTGGAGACATTTTCTTCTTCAGTCCCTTCCCAGGACTCAAACGAGAGCCGTCAGTGAAACAGAAGCCTGTTGTTGCCCGTTCCACAAGTGAAGGAGGTACAGGAAAGTCTTCCTGGTCCCTGGACACCCCGCCCCACCTCTCCGAACATTCCACCAGCTGGTCAGTGTACCACCTCACACACGGCACTGCACACCGCGACGACTGTAACACCGTCAGGATCTTCTCAACGAGGCTCACCACGTCACTGCGGATACGTCGCTCCTCTTGTACTTCAGCCGTGGCATTGTCCTGTAAACAGTGAACGTGAAAATGAATGGACGAACCAAAATGAAGAGAAAGTTATTGGATTGTCGCTGTACATGGCAAATCACTGTGGGTGCAGGTACAACGGCGTAGGTAGGAACTAACAAAGGGGGGAAGGGCTGAAAGGAAAGGAAGAAGGGACGGTTGGGTCTCTGCTCTTGATGTGCAGTAAAAACCTGCGTGTAAAAACTTGGTGGGTTAAGAACCTTCAGGCTGAAATTTGGAATAATTAGCTACCATTAGCTATCTTTAGATATAATTAGCTATCATTATTAAAATGTTAAGAGTGTTAAAACTGATCTATGCTAAAAACTATACTAGTAAAATGTTGGTAAAAGCGTAAAAGTTTTTATAAAAGTTCTCAAATTTTCGATCCACTACTCTGGATCTTCCTCGGGGGACAATGAATTATAAATTCAAGATCTTGTTTATTAACTATCATTAGCTACCATTACCTATCATCAGCTACCATTAGATATCACTAGCTATCAATAGTTACTATACCTATCATTAGCTAACATTAGATACCATAGCTGTCATTAGCTGTCATTAGCTACTATACCTCTCATTAGCTATCATTTGATATTTTTAGCTATTATTAGACGCCATTAGATATTAGCTATTATTGGCTGTCATTGGTTATCACTAGCTATAACTAAAATAATTAGCTATCATTAAACATCATTAGCTATCATTAGATATCAAATGGATACAAACACATTGCTGACTAGTAGTTTGGGAAAATGTAGGTTCTTAAACGCGGATTTTTACTCTATTTCGCCATTCTTGTACTTTATGGTACGAAGCAACAATTTGTGTCTAAAGGTTGCACCAAGAACAGGAGGATAACACTGCCAGAAATCCATAGAATACTGAACGCTGCGCAAAATCTACTAGCTTAGTGTAACAGAAAGAAATTTAAAATATACAAAATTCATTTACAGATGGTTGGAGTGTACAGCCAGCTGGTAGATCGAGTAGTACCTTTGTGTAGGGCGGTTGAGGGCAGTAGAGGGGAGGTGAGGGGAGGTAAAACCCCTGTGGAACGATCCAAGAGAATGACGTCACACGAGCCTTCAGTTCACCCATCAAGTTGGTCAGCAGTGTGGGCACCATATCTAGTCCAACCACTACACTGGCCTCAAGAATTTGTGCCACTTCACGCGACAACCTCTCGTCCACATCTGATTCTTGCCTCTTGCTGTTTGTTTCTGTACTCCTCTTATTCTGAGAAGTTTTCTTCCCATTACCACTTTCCCCGACCTGATTCGGTTGAGGAACACTTTCCGGAGGATTTGTATCCAAAAACAGAAGCTCTAATCGAGACATGATGATCTGATCAGGCCGTAAATCCTCCGGAGCAGCGGGGAACGTTAAACCTCTCTCGGGGGAGGTTATCATAACAGACCTGCGTTTGTCTTCAAACTTGTAATGGGCCACTGACAGAGTGAAGGCGTGTTTCCAGTCCCCCAAATTTCTTGCAAGCCAGGCTGCTTCTGCCAGCAGTCCCGACACAAGCATCAGTTCTAAGGCGCTGTTGGCACTCCACACTTCACTCAAATCTTGTTCTCGGACAGCCTTGGCAACTTTGGTCCGGTCAATCTCTAGGATCTCCATTGACTGTGAGAGCTGCAGCGTTTCCCAGTCTTGCTTATCCTTCTCCTGGCCAAAATTATAGGGTGGCAGAGGAAGAGGGTAATAGGGAGGGAATATGTATAATGGAAGATTTGAGAAGTAAGCAGCCATGACACGTGCTAGGGTCTGGACCACTTCCATGCCCCTTTGTTCAGCAACTCTGGCCATCGGGTAGGTTTGGAGAAGGATACGAAGCATGGTATTCGGGCCATGGTCTGAGGTCACGAAAGAACTTTCGACACTTGGAGCAAATGAAGTGCTTGCCTCCGGGCCCGCTTGGTCAAAGGACCTCAATGGATCCAGTAAGGAGAAGACCAAGTCGACAGCAGCTCTTTAAAAGAAAAAACAATTTCATCATTTTAAGACATTTTTCTTCGACAATCAAAGTCTGCATGTGTGCGTGCAGGATTTTGTTTGTTTGTTTGTTTGCATGTATGTGTCGTGGGTGTGTGAGAGAGAAAGAGAGAGAGAAAGTAAGTTAACCTTAGTGACAATATATCAACTCTGCTTCACCCGATTTCTTTAAAAACAAACTAAAAATCTACTTCTGCAGTAAATATTGCTCATGTTGTGCTAACTCTCAAACTGACCCAGTCTCTTTAGACAAACCTTGTTAGCTAGAGATGAAGCCTAAACTAGCAAGTCTAATGGTTAACTTTAGGCCTCCTCGCCACCATATAATCTGTAAACAATTCTTGAAAAAATTTCCGTGTGTTAAAATAATAAACAATCAATCAAAATAGCATGTAAAGCAGAAGTCAAACCTCATTTCATATTGCCGTAGATTCAGATACAGAATTGACAGCATCGTCTGGGTGTCAGCGGTTTCATTGTCCACAGCACTTCTGGAGCCGCTTGGCTGTATAGAGAACACCGGCCGGTGAAACAGCGATACTGCCAAGCTTCTGTCCAGGTTTCTTCTTGTTTCGTCTGACACATAAAAAGATTTGAAAACAATGCATGTTTAACATCTGGACTATGTTAAAGTTCC